>CALNXI010003944.1:0-13716 GCA_942486025.1 Porites evermanni
GGACTTTGTCTACATTATTGTGAAATCTAATGTCACGAAATCTAACTTCTTTGCGCTACAAATGTCAATTTCTAATTAATATTTAATCACAGAATAATCAAGTTAAGCATCACCTATTTCTTTCCCGACACTGACCAAATTCGGACTAGAAAACAACTCTAACTGTGCATTCTGTGGCGATGAAAAAGGAGGGCTTGCCCACCTTTTCTAGTTCTGCCCTAAGATCTCCTTTTCTAGAGTTTATTAATATAATTAAAATTGCAGAACTTGAGAGAAAGACATGCTTAGGTAAATAACATGGTGGCGAAAGTATCACGTACGCATTTAGAGCCTCCGCGTGAACGCATTTAGCAACACGTACGCATAAAACTTTATTTTACCTGTAAATATTGGCATCAATTTATAATGGCGTGGATCGTGAAAACCTCCCGCCAAATTTTAGCTTATTTGTTACAAAGGCTATTTGTGAAAGAATTAAGCTCCTACTGCGGGCTTGATAACTAAGTTAGTGTTTATTTTTCTTTATAGTACCTTAGTCGCCATCAGAATACGAACTAAATACCTTTGTTTGCACTTTTTGTCAATGAAGGACAAAAAAAAAGGCAAACAGTGTGCGCTGTCGTTTTTCGCAGATTCGAAGATGGATGATACGAAGACAATGATCACGGTTCTATTTATCATTTTCCCAATGCTGATAAAAGTACAGCAGGCTCTAAATCTCAAGGTAATATGGCATATGATCATGAAAATCGTTAAAAAAATTTCAAATTGTAGACGTTCACATCAATTCCAATTCGGACGCACTGAATGCAGCCTCCCTGTTTAAATCAGTTTGCATGGTTGACTGGTCATTGTGTACATGCAAGCTGCTCTCTGAAGCCATCCATTGAATGCTCCCCTGGAGCTCCCTGTGAAAGCCCCTGGGCCCAGTTGTTCGAAGGCCGATTAGCGCTAAACCCGGGGTTTAAATCTAACCCGAGTTTCTTTCTCTTGTGTTCAAAAGCATTTTCTCGGATAATTTCTCTGTTATTTTTAGAGCCTCCAATCATCAACTTGTAGACAAAAGGAATTAAAACTGAAATGCTTTTCAAGCTTTCACAACTGAATTCAAATATCGCACTAACCCTGGGTTATCTTAACCCAGCTTTGAACTACTCGGCCCTGGTTTCTATGAAGCCCATTTGATCGCGTTGNCTTCTCAGCTTCATAGCTGTTTAGGCACTCGTCAACGTCAGGAAGGACTCCTGTTAGAAATCCTCGATGGCCTGCTCTAACTTTCTTCTTGGACATTCTTTAATCCCGCTATCGATGGACCAGATGTTGCGGAATTCTTTTAACCCCGCTCCGCTGGTTCAAACAAATCAAGAGGACTGTATCTTTCGATGTAACAACACGATTTAATCCAATCCAACAATCTACTGCGATGTACAACTCTCATATACTCAACGTTCGTAACACAACGATCAACGTAACTAAACGATCAACGATCAACGATCAACTAAAACATTCTAAGTATACAGTGGTTTTTCTACTATCCTTGCGTAAGGCAGTATTTTTACATTAATCACATGTACAGTAAAAGTTCTCATTGTAATGTATCTAAATTAAGAGTCTATTACAAAATCCCACGTTCTTTGACCTTATTTAGCCTAAGAAAATGCATGCAGTTACATCATTTTGCATCGTAAATATACTCGGACTTTGTCTACATTATTGTGAAATCTAATGTCACGAAATCTAACTTCTTTGCGCTACAAATGTCAATTTCTAATTAATATTTAATCACAGAATAATCAAGTTAAGCATCACCTATTTCTTTCCCGACACTGACCAAATTCGGACTAGAAAACAACTCTAACTGTGCATTCTGTGGCGATGAAAAAGGAGGGCTTGCCCACCTTTTCTAGTTCTGCCCTAAGATCTCCTTTTCTAGAGTTTATTAATATAATTAAAATTGCAGAACTTGAGAGAAAGACATGCTTAGGTAAATAACATGGTGGCGAAAGTATCACGTACGCATTTAGAGCCTCCGCGTGAACGCATTTAGCAACACGTACGCATAAAACTTTATTTTACCTGTAAATATTGGCATCAATTTATAATGGCGTGGATCGTGAAAACCTCCCGCCAAATTTTAGCTTATTTGTTACAAAGGCTATTTGTGAAAGAATTAAGCTCCTACTGCGGGCTTGATAACTAAGTTAGTGTTTATTTTTCTTTATAGTACCTTAGTCGCCATCAGAATACGAACTAAATACCTTTGTTTGCACTTTTTGTCAATGAAGGACAAAAAAAAAGGCAAACAGTGTGCGCTGTCGTTTTTCGCAGATTCGAAGATGGATGATACGAAGACAATGATCACGGTTCTATTTATCATTTTCCCAATGCTGATAAAAGTACAGCAGGCTCTAAATCTCAAGGTAATATGGCATATGATCATGAAAATCGTTAAAAAAATTTCAAATTGTAGACGTTCACATCAATTCCAATTCGGACGCACTGAATGCAGCCTCCCTGTTTAAATCAGTTTGCATGGTTGACTGGTCATTGTGTACATGCAAGCTGCTCTCTGAAGCCATCCATTGAATGCTCCCCTGGAGCTCCCTGTGAAAGCCCCTGGGCCCAGTTGTTCGAAGGCCGATTAGCGCTAAACCCGGGGTTTAAATCTAACCCGAGTTTCTTTCTCTTGTGTTCAAAAGCATTTTCTCGGATAATTTCTCTGTTATTTTTAGAGCCTCCAATCATCAACTTGTAGACAAAAGGAATTAAAACTGAAATGCTTTTCAAGCTTTCACAACTGAATTCAAATATCGCACTAACCCTGGGTTATCTTAACCCAGCTTTGAACTACTCGGCCCTGGTTTCTATGAAGCCCATTTGATCGCGTTGCGGGCACATTTGCACGGAAATTGTTGGACCTTTGCTTGTCATCATAAAAAAATGATGAACAGGAAAGATGTTAAGCACTGGTATAATGAATTTTGTATAATATTAACATTTATCTTTTTGTTTTCAATAATTTATCAAAGGAGTGTTCTTTTATAAAAAAAATGTTATTGTAAAGTCGTCGTAAAAGGAATTTCGGGATAGTTGTAGTTGTAATGTTGAAGGGTTTTAAGAAGATCGCCGGCGATCTAGTCTTCTAATTTTATTTATATATATCATAGAGATCATAGTTACAGGTGAATTACTTACTAGGATTAGTATATGGAAATTTTAATGGCCTAAAATTCTTGCCATAATTTCCCCGAAAAAAGCTTTAAAATTCTTTTAGAAATGTCTAAAATTCTCGAAAAAAAACTCTCTAAAATTCCCAAAAGTTCTCAAAAAAATTTTCGTTTTTTATAGCAAGGGCACCTTTTGGTGAATAACCGCTGGTTAGTTGTAGTATACGTGACTGATGATAAACCGCTCGGTTGGTTGTGCCCAATGGACAGTGCTCTAGACACTGCTGTAGCATGTGAGCGGATTGAGCCCTTTCTTGGTTGGTAGGAATACAAAAAATCCTTTTGTCCACGTTTTTGTCTGTGAAATGTAGCCGAAATTTCGGCTGAATGTTCAAATTGCTCTAATTTTTTCTAAAATTCCTGAGATTTTCTAAAACTCTTTTTGATGCCTAAGATCTCCCCAAAAATATCCGGAATTATGTAGCTAAGCCTAAAGCTACCAGATATTGAAATTTCTATTTTTACCTTGGGCAGAATGTTAAAATTCCAAGAATTGACCTGCAGAATCAGAGTTTTCAATCTTTGCCTCGCCTGCGAATACAGCCGTCTCCCCTTTCTCCTTGCCGCTAAAGCCGTTTCGCGGGAGAGACGTCTGCGCTTCAACGACGGAAATTCCATACTGATGACGTTGAATCAGTCCAGAATCTGTTCAGGAGCTCTGATTGCTCAACTTAGTAATCATATTCTTGCATTTATTGTTTATGAATGACAAAATGTAAACGTGATGAATTAACTACAGAACGTTATCATTCGTGGAATATATTATTTTTTAGAAGAAGCCTGAGCTTGCTGCCGCTCCTTAGCAGAAGAACTCAAAACTTTATCATAAAACGGGACAAACTTTAACTCGAACACAGTTACAACTGAAACTCCATGAGTACAAGATTAATTTTTTAAAAACATGTTGAAATTTCAATATATATTCTTTATATCAATTTTTCTGCGCATCATATAAATAACCATGACAACCCACAGTACGTAATAACTGCCAAGTAATTTTTGCAGACTACTCCAATTATATAAACCGAAAAAAGAACAAGATAAATGAGAAGCTGGAAAGAGCCAGGAAAGCAGTTGATGAATTTGTCATTGAAATTGAAGCCAGTTGTGAAGGTAGGTAGACTGATCTTTCTGGGAATAAAATTTTATTAAGTAAAACTCACTCTAAAGGACGAAACAGCTCTGATTAAAATTGGGTTAGTATGGTTTATCCAGGGTACTTACTTCCTGTTGGAGTAAGTTTCTCTATAGTTTCTTCAAAATACCTTTGAAAAAGGTCTGGAGAGTTGGGTTGTCTGTAAGTCACACCACATATTACATTTTTCTTTTTAGCAATAGGCATTTCAATCCATAACGCTTGAAATGCTTCATTAGAGGTTTTTTCTATAACTTTGTAAGTCAATGTTTCATAAACAGACATTCCAACACCTCCAGAGGCAAGAGGTGTGGGAACGTATTTAAATTCATAGCCCTGAATTGTAAGGCAGCAAGCGGAATTTGAACTGGTAATTTTAGTTCTGGGGACTCCGATAAGTAAGTGGTAAAAGATTAGGCGGAGAAACAAGACCGCAAGACTGAAGACCCAGCGTGATACAACGCCAAAAAGCGAGAGTCATCGAGACTGAAAATATAACAGTCTAAAATGAACCGGTTCAAGTAGCATTTCCAGCCAATTCAGAAGATAACGTGAGCATTCATTTGTTTCTCTTCACTGTCTTCACCTAGAATTTACATGCAACTTTGATGTATCTTTGTGCGGTTTTGAGCAAGGCACAGATGACAAGTTTAACTGGACTCGACACAAAGGAAATACACCTTCTTCCGGTACAGGACCTTCATTTGATCACACCACTGGAGACATGACAGGTGAACTCTAAATTTGCGATCGTGCGGTAAAATCTAGAAACGTACCATGTTAGCAAAGAGAAATATAATGTATTAAACTAATTTATTATATAAACACCGATGAAATACCAGGTGAGCTTTCGCGCGAAAACATGATATCTTCACATATGAAAATAAAATGTTACCTTCACATATGAAAATATCACCGTTGCTAAGGCTACACTAGTAATAGCTGACACTACAGCTACCCCCGCTCTATACATTGTCGGTCAATAGTATTCTTGGGCGTTGTGTAGCTCTTTGAAACATACCGATTCATAATGAAGATTTTCACACATATTCCATACAATAGGTGAGATAAATACAGGAAACGCAAGGTTCCATGCACAGTTTCAGTTCGATTTACACAGCTTTGATCAAAACATTCTCAGCTTCGAGAATAGTTTATTCTAAACCATAAGAAAAGATTAAATTAGAAGTTGAATTTTTCGCTTTTTCGTTTTAACTTTTTACTTTCAGTTCATTTTAATCGCCGGAAAGTAAGCGTTAGAAATGAAAAGGACGTTTGATCAATTAACGCTCCTCCTGAGCATTCTAGTCTTATTTTAAACTTTATAGCGGAAGGACATCTGTGAGCAGGGAATAAGCCGGGGAATAAGTCAACACAGAATTTGATTGTCGGTAAATTTCTGTAATCGTCCATCGTTCTGCTAGTAATAAGCTAGCCGTTGTTCACTCGTCTTGCTTCTTTGGGGCTGAGTCTTATACCGGTCAAAGAGGGAGAAAGAGTGTCTGGCAAGGTTTCCAAACAGAGATTTGTGAACTCGTGTCTGGCAAACTCTCCAAGTGTTTCATACACAGTTATACGCACCTTATAACTTCATCTGCGCTTAACCACAGGCGGCCCAAACTCACGTTACGAGGGAAGGGTCTAATGTAATTTACATACCATAGGTGACCCGCAGGTGTCGCGTTACAGGCGACCGTTGAAAATATAAGAGACTTTGTATGAGAAATATATTAATGAGATCTGCGAACGTTAAATAACGCTAAACCTTCAATCAATCAATCAATCAACAACTTTATTTAAGTGTCTAGTCTTCTAGCTTGCCGTCAGGCCTACTAATCGGGGACACTACTTAAATAACTTATTAATAAGAAATATATATACATAATACTATAAGCTAATAAGATTTAACTATTCTAAAACTACTTAAAAGATACACGATATTCAATATGCTTCGAAAATACACCTATGTAATAAATAAGAAAAAAAACTATATATACAATTTCATAATATATCAACTCTACCAGTTATGATATTTCCTGTTTATGAATTATGAGTCACACAGGTGGCACCCTTTGCATGCGTTATCACTAACCAATTTGCTCAGATCTTTTCTCCTTATATTTGCTTTAAACCTGCTTAAGGAGGTCTCGTTTCTGTCCTTCATACTCAATTTTGACCATAAAAATGGCCCAAAAAATCTGAGGGAATGCTTTCCATATTTAACAGTTTTTACCCTTTGAACGTGAAAGTCCGAGTTCCTCAGGTTGTAGTTCGAAGGTGATGCCACGCCAGTGTAGAATAAATCGTTTTGATACACGTTCCACAACAGCGGTCCCAAGGATGACCCTTGCGGGCAGCCTCTTTGACAGCTTTCCAATCACTTGTGTAGTTGCCAACTCTTGTTCTGTTTTCCCGATCATCAAAATAAGATCGCATTAATCCCAAAGCGGGGTCAGGCAGCCCATAGGCTTTTAACTTTGCCAGTAACAAATTTGGATGTAATGAGTCAAAAGCTTTGCTCATGTCCGTGGATAATATCACTGATCGCATGCCCTTTGTCTGCTGCATGCTTCCAATCTTCAGTAAGGCGTATCAAGGTCGTTTCGCAGCTGAAGTGTTTGCGGTAAGCTGACAAAAAGGTATCGAAAATTGGCTCAAACATTTCACTTAGTTGTCTGCATATTAGCACAGTTACTGGTCTGTAATTAACTTTATCTAAGGGGTCTTCCTTTTTATAAATCGGGATCCACTCTCCTCTTTTCCAGGCGCCGGGCCAACGATTTTCCTCAATAGCCTGATTAAATATAGTAGTCAGTGGTGTTGCTAGCAGTTCTGCTGTCATTTTGAGAACTCTTGGAGGTAACATATCATATCCTGTTGCTTTATGGGGATTAATTTCTCTCAGTGCTGCGAGGACCTCATTCCTTTCTAGTCTTCTGAAACTGAATGTATCGTGCCTGGCGTTTATGCTCGCGACACTATGATGTTGATAACATAGAGCCTCTGTTAGAGCCCCCACGTCAGTCCCACCAATGTGATCAGCTATCGAACAAAAGTAGTTGGTAAATTCTGGTGCCACAAGCCTCTGGTCCTGGTGTGTGACACCTTCGATATTAAGAGAGATTAAACTTTTGTCCTTTTTTGGTTTGGTCCTGAGGAACGGAGTAAAGGTGTTACAGAATTTTCTTGAGTTATTATTCATGTCTTTGCATATGGCATTCCAATAACTCTTGATCGCCTTTCTTCTTAATCGTGTAGCATTATTGCGTCATTTCTTCATTAACTCCATGTTTTCTTTGGACGAAGTTCTATGAAAGGAGTAACAGCGGTTACGCAATAAAGCCGAAAAAGAAAACAGTAAAACGACAAACAGACACCAAAACGCAGTGGAATACATTGCAGGTAAGTCTTTTTTATTCATTTCATTTAAGAAAAAGTAAGGTTTAGCGTTATTTAGCGTTCGCAGATCTGAGTAATATATTTCTCATACAAAGTCTCTTATATTTTCAACGGTCGCCTGTAACGCGACACCGGCGCGTCACCTATGGTACTGTAAATTGCATTACACCCTTCCCTCGTAACGTGAGTTTGGGCCGCCTTTGGTAACCCAAACGAGTATCGAAGTATGACTGCACAAAAAATGTCACAAAATCTCCCTACGGCTGTCCCTTCGGGATTTTCTGTCTTTACGTCATCCTAACCATTTCGTACTTGCGGGCGCAAACAATAGAAACGTCATCATTACCTACCGATTCCTCGCGGCCCCTGTTCAAGCAAATCGAGATTTTTTCTATATTGACTGTATGACTGTATATTTCAACTGTAAGTACTTTCCTTAATATACGCGCGAGTTACTAGAGTGCCTCCTCGGGATTTTGCCTTCTGGGCGAAATCCCTGCGGGGGTAATAATTCATCTGTAAGTACTTTCCTTAATATACGCGCGAGTTACTAGAGTGCCTCCTCGGGATTTTGCCTTTTGGGCGAAATCTCTGCGGGGGCAATAATAAATCACGCCTTTCGCACCAAAAAGCCACTTAAGTTGGTATTTCATTGGTGTTCATATAATAAATAGAACATTACATGGCCCCTTGGAGATAGGAAATTTCTCTTCACGTGTTGAAAAAATCTTCAACACTCAAAGAGAAATTTCGTATATTGTTCGCGCGGCCATCTAATATCCTCTATGTAAGAGCAGTCCGCTGCACATTTCACTTTTTGCTATGAAAATAATGTTAGTTTTAATGTTGCAAGTTTTTCTATTTTATGCCACAACCACTTTCTTTGGTTTAATTGTCTTTTTGTTACTTACTTTAGTTTCTTTGGTATTTATGTCTTGAAAATACAGGGGCACCCAACGACCCGATGTCTCCAAATCCCTTAAAATGACCTAAAATGGTTTCGCCAATGTATTTGAAGCTCGTTTAGTGAGTTTGTAGCTGTCCTACGAAATATTTATCTGTTCGGATGTTCTAGGGGAACTCAAGGTGTTTAGAAATTTCTCGGTGCTTTTTTGCCTTGTCCGAAAATTCTAGCAATCGTGAAAGGTCTGAAAATATCAGGCGAAAATATCAAATTTCGTGCCAGTTAGTACAATGCAACGTTGCATCCGGGGAGGGGGGGTGGGACTTTGTTCATGTCTTGCAGCGTTTTCTCTTTTTCTCAATTCCCGAAAGAAGGAAGTCTTAGCAACGTTTTTTTTTTAAGAAGACACCTTACTTTGATCATTCTCATCGTTCGGTCAGTAAGGGTCACCTTTTTAAAGTCACATGGAAACTTTTTTAGTGCGCTCTGGGATTGGTTATTTTTTTCTCTTTTCGCTATCCGTACACCTTGTATCCCCTTGTAAGTTATAGACATGAGCATTTATACATATATCTTTTCAACAAAAAAATAGATGATCTAGCAAAATTGAATAGTCCGCACTGTCTGGTTAAGTAGTTGCTACTCTAAGTCAATCTTCATCTCTTTAAAGGTTACTTCGTGTACATAGAAGCATCCAGTCCACGAAAACGAGGAGATAATGCAAAATTGTACAGTCCTCCACTGACATTCCCAGGGCACATGTGTCTTGAATTCTATTACGAGGGTCTCAATGGGGTGGTGGCATTTACGGTTATCGGCTAAAATTTTGGCTCTTCTACGGCTATCGGCTAATTTTTTTCAGTTACGGTTAACAAAAAAGTTAAAAATTAACTTCTTTTCTTTCAGAAAGTTAAATATTAATTAACCTGTATTTTTTGTATCTTTAAAGCAAAATAAAGGCCTTAGGATCATCTCGGGATATGAAATAAGCTATTCTTTTGAAAAATTTTAACATTTGATAGATCATACTTTTATAAAGTATTCCACTTCTAATATTATTTTACACATAAAAATGTCAATAGTCAATTTAAAAATAATCTTTGTGAAAAAGTTAAAGCACACACGCGAACGCCTAACTCAAGGCCGGGGCGCGACATTCATTACAACAGAAATGGCCGTTTTCACACTAAAGGCGGATTATTCGTGTGAGACGGGTTATCCGTTTGATGATTCGCGTCAGATAGGTAATACGTCTTAATTTGGAAAAGGAAAAGTTTTAATTTTGCCTGAACAATCCGCGTGACTTTATCCTTCAACTTCAACGGACAGTTTGAAGACGGGATTATCCGTTCCAGATAGCCTGTGTACAACCGCCCCTTCCCTCAGAAAAAAAATCGGAGAGGGGGTGTCTGTCGGGAAGGGGGCGACTGTACACAGGCTAGTCTCAGACGGATAATCCGTTTCTAGCTCTAGTGTGAAAACGGCCAATAACAAAATTCCGTGTCCAGTGTTTTTAATGGTAGCGAAGGACTGTACGGGACCACTGTCAGCCGTTTTGCCTTGTCCGTAGGCCTTATTATTTCGCGCGGCTCATGCGTTTCGGGTCACGTGGTCCGAGCGAGTTCGCCACCGAAATGCCTTGACCGAAATTGCGTGGGAAGACGCCGTACAGGGACTAGGCATGGCAATGTCTACGGTAGCGTCAGAGAAAAACAGGGAAATGTTGTTTATCGGCAACTTGTTTTACAAACAGTGAGATCTCGTCGTTTTGTTTCACTAGTGTTTCGAGGGCACGACCTCCTGAAAATCGCAAATATTAATTAATCCCCAGCAAGAAGCCACACTTTCGCTATGGAAAAAAAAATAGTTCCCCGAGAGAGCGGCAGAAATGGAAATGGATCTTGGTCTTCACCTAAAAGGCGCTTTACCTAACGTGCGTACGGAGCCACACTAGCCGCGAAATAAAAAACGCAACCATAAGTGAGTTTAGTACCTTCCTTAAAAGTAGCAAATCTAGGGAAGAATTTCTTTTACGGTTAACTTTTTTTTACCCTATTTACGGCTAACGGTTAAAAATTTTTCAATTTTTACGGCTATCGACTAAATTTTTGGCCGTTTTACGCCTATCGGTTAACCCCATTGAGACCCTCTATTACCATATGTCTGGTGCAGCTATTGGAAGCCTGAAAGTCACCGTAAATGAAAAAGTAGTGTTCTCTAGAAGCGGCGATAGAGAAGACAAGTGGTATAAAGCCAGTATAAATGTATCAGCTATTGTGGGATGGCATAGGGTAATAAGCTTTATTTTTATACCTCTCTTAATCTAACTGAGCCAAGATCCTCAACGATGGGAAAACGGTGTCCACGGAAGGTAGTAATAGTTAGAAGGAAGTTAAATAGACACTAGGAATATTTGATCATATCTTTTGTAATAATTTTATTTCGGTTTTGAAGTCTAAGAATGTTCTGAATCTTGCTTTTTTGTTCTTGTCAGTTAAAAAGAAGGTGAAATAGTTGAATCGACCGATCGACTCTACTACATGTATTATCAGACTGCATCTTCAGCTGCATCTTACCATTAGCCTAAATTTGACACTTTTAAGTATATATATCATTCGATAATAACATTTGTCACTACAGTCGAACCTCTTTAATACGGGCACCGGACGGACAGAGCGAATTGTCCGTTTTAGGGAGGTGTCCGTATACAAAAGGTCATTACGATGACGTCACTTTTATGACTGCACTTACAGTTTTAAGTGTTCAGTGGTCGACATTTAAGTTAATCAATTAGCAATTCCCAGTAAAAAGACTCTGTCTTTCAGTAGCATTCAACTTTGTACATATCAGCTACGTACGTACAGTCGTAGACAAATCACTGTTTTAAAACGAAACGCGCTACAGCGCAATGCTGCATTTAAAAAGTTGTAACGTAAAGCACAATTCTGAAAGAGCCTTTCGCTATTTTGCAAGTGCAGTAAACAGTAACTATAGAGTACAAAATGTAATAGAAAAGATCTTTATGCCATCTGTAGTTATTCAAGATTTTAAAAAGTCGGTTACTTTCCTCTGTACACCTTTTGCAAATCGTTGTTTGATATACAGCGACTGAGCTTTTGAAGTCACCTTGCATAGCTTATCAGCCAGACGGGATTAACCCTTTGCATATTAATTCAGGGGTGGCGAATGGTAAAATCCGAGACTCGCCGAGACGCCGAGATCCTAGTTACAAATCCGAGCCCGAGACTCTTTGGTAAAAAGTTTCGAGACTCAAAAAAAGTAAAAACAAACCATGAAGAAAACGAGACTTCGAGACTTATCAAAAACGTTTCCGAGATTTCGAATCCTTCGTGCCAAAATTTTCCGAGACCCACGTTTTTAGAGGTACCCTTCGCCCCCCCCCCCCATCACCTTTTTAAAGTCACATGGAAACTTTTTTAGTGCGCTCTGGGATTGGTTATTTTTTTCTCTTTTCGCTATCCGTACACCTTGTATCCCCTTGTAAGTTATAGACATGAGCATTTATACATATATCTTTTCAACAAAAAAATAGATGATCTAGCAAAATTGAATAGTCCGCACTGTCTGGTTAAGTAGTTGCTACTCTATGTCAATCTTCATCTCTTTAAAGGTTACTTCGTGTACATAGAAGCATCCAGTCCACGAAAACGAGGAGATAATGCAAAATTGTACAGTCCTCCACTGACATTCCCAGGGCACATGTGTCTTGAATTCTATTACGAGGGTCTCAATGGGGTGGTGGCATTTACGGTTATCGGCTAAAATTTTGGCTCTTCTACGGCTATCGGCTAATTTTTTTCAGTTACGGTTAACAAAAAAGTTAAAAATTAACTTCTTTTCTTTCAGAAAGTTAAATATTAATTAACCTGTATTTTTTGTATCTTTAAAGCAAAATAAAGGCCTTAGGATCATCTCGGGATATGAAATAAGCTATTCTTTTGAAAAATTTTAACATTTGATAGATCATACTTTTATAAAGTATTCCACTTCTAATATTATTTTACACATAAAAATGTCAATAGTCAATTTAAAAATAATCTTTGTGAAAAAGTTAAAGCACACACGCGAACGCCTAACTCAAGGCCGGGGCGCGACATTCATTACAACAGAAATGGCCGTTTTCACACTAAAGGCGGATTATTCGTGTGAGACGGGTTATCCGTTTGATGATTCGCGTCAGATAGGTAATACGTCTTAATTTGGAAAAGGAAAAGTTTTAATTTTGCCTGAACAATCCGCGTGACTTTATCCTTCAACTTCAACGGACAGTTTGAAGACGGGATTATCCGTTCCAGATAGCCTGTGTACAACCGCCCCTTCCCTCAGAAAAAAAATCGGAGAGGGGGTGTCTGTCGGGAAGGGGGCGACTGTACACAGGCTAGTCTCAGACGGATAATCCGTTTCTAGCTCTAGTGTGAAAACGGCCAATAACAAAATTCCGTGTCCAGTGTTTTTAATGGTAGCGAAGGACTGTACGGAACCACTGTCAGCCGTTTTGCCTTGTCCGTAGGCCTTATTATTTCGCGCGGCTCATGCGTTTCGGGTCACGTGGTCCGAGCGAGTTCGCCACCGAAATGCCTTGACCGAAATTGCGTGGGAAGACGCCGTACAGGGACTAGGCATGGCAATGTCTACGGTAGCGTCAGAGAAAAACAGGGAAATGTTGTTTATCGGCAACTTGTTTTACAAACAGTGAGATCTCGTCGTTTTGTTTCACTAGTGTTTCGAGGGCACGACCTCCTGAAAATCGCAAATATTAATTAATCCCCAGCAAGAAGCCACACTTTCGCTATGGAAAAAAAAATAGTTCCCCGAGAGAGCGGCAGAAATGGAAATGGATCTTGGTCTTCACCTAAAAGGCGCTTTACCTAACGTGCGTACGGAGCCAAACTAGCCGCGAAATAAAAAACGCAACCATAAGTGAGTTTAGTACCTTCCTTAAAAGTAGCAAATCTAGGGAAGAATTTCTTTTACGGTTAACTTTTTTTTACCCTATTTACGGCTAACGGTTAAAATTTTTCAATTTTTAC
>CALNXI010003944.1:20155-35097 GCA_942486025.1 Porites evermanni
AGATTTTCCCCCTTGGTTCCCCCTTGCCCCTATGCCCGGGTCCCCCCCCTCCCCCCCCCCCCCTCCCGCAGTCTATACGTGTGGACAAGCCACAGCTGATGTCATAACCAAAATTTTATGTAGCAATGGGTCTACCGTTATTACAGTAGTGTCGCTAAGGACTGGGCTGGTAGGGTACAAAACAAAATTGCGTGGCTTTTTAATTATCGTAAGTCACTTATTGGCACTGAACGGTTTAAATATCTTAGCTGAGTTATCACGCCTTTAAAAAAAATTATAACTGCGTACCTTGGGAAAAATGTATTATATGCTAAATTAAACCCCCAGAGACGATACGTTTGACTGCTGTACACACGAGGGGGAGCAAAACGGTCTAAAACGGTCTTCACATCAATGAGTAAAATTGTCAACGGGAATCATATGAGCCAGTATAACGCCAGTATGTTATAACCCATGTAATGTAATTTATTATATGGCTACCATAGTACACGTGCTCTGATTGGCTGCTAAGCGGGCATTGATTTTGGAAAAAACCGGGCATTAGTAGCTAGGTGTCCAAGGCATAAACAAGCTGTGTTTAATTTGATAGTAGGCATCCTTATGGACAACTATCTTATTGTCATGGGAAAGGTATCCGCTGATCAGTGTCACATGATGTGACGTGATTTTTTAAGTTGTTGGTTTTAATTGATCACGGGCTCAGGCCCATAATGAAAATTTAAGGCCATATAATAAATACCTCGTACCTACCTCGTCCGTTAGGTCATAACAGGGAAATTTCAGACCAAGGCCGTGATGTATTGACCGATCAAACCATTTACATAAATAACTATTGTAATTACAACTAGAAATGAGAAATGCTAAAGGATGAAGCAGATTGATGAACGGAACAATGAGTCTAATCGTACTGAAAGCGTTACTGGCTGATTTCAGTCTATAACATCTGATATTCATGGCAGAAATTAGAATTGTTTTATCACTTTTGCAAAGTATTGAGACAATAGTGGAATATTAGTCGTAACACAGTCGTTCTCTGTGACGTCACTCAACGCTCCTCCCCACAAAAAATGGTACATCCCTCTGCATTATCACCTCTAGTTTTTCGATCAGTTGAAAAAAACTGGGACGAGGGCAAGGGTCATCTTTTTAACAGTCAGTCCTTAACTCGTATTTATTGTGCATAAAGTAGGTTTTCAGGGAAAATAATATGTATTTATAAACTTTAAGACGACACTGGTGAAGAAATATATACGTCATATATGTCTGGCCTTTTCATAGGATATCCACTGCCGTAGAGTCGATACGACTCTGTGTTGGTCAGCGTCGGATATGGCACGCCTCCTGATGATGGAGCGGGAGAAAACAAATAATATAATTAACAAATACTGGACGAGGTTGAGCAAAATATCGTGATCTGCAAGACACTGGCAAATCACGCTATTTTGCGATAACCGAGTTCAATAACTGATTTATCATTCCGTCACCAAGCTTATTTTATTAAAGAGTGTGATGGTCTGTTGTTACAATGTGCGACAGCTTTTTTATTACAAAGTGCGACAAGTGTTATTACAAAGTGCAACAATTTTAATACAAAGTGTGACAGGTGTTACGAAGTGCTACGATTATTTCAAAGTGCGACAGAACAGGGGGACCCCATGAATTTGATGTGAGGTACTTAGCCCCAATGATGTCATAGTCTTTTATCTTTATCTCATTAAGATAAGGTCACGTGCTACTTTAGGGTTTCAACCCTTTGGACGTGTTTTTTGGAATGATAAGCTTAGCACCACTCAGGAATGCAGTACCCCGCTGGTTTGGAAAGAATTTCTTCCCAAATCAGCGGGGTGTATTTGGTAACACAAACCACTGTAAGACCAGAGCAGATCAATTAAGTCAGAGAAAGGTGTCAAAAGTCGGCAAAAACCCCAACTCCCTCAAGAGCCATTTATTCCCAATGGCGAGAGTATTCCAACCGCGAAGTAAAACGGATGCATATTTTTGCTGCACAAAAGTTCACTTTTTTCTTTCATATAACTGAAACACTTTGCAGGGAAATTATAATCAAGTTTGTCGCGTGAATACAACTTTAAAAACGAAAACGCTGAGATCTTCAATCGTTACGTAATATCCCCTCCGTTAAAATGCACAAATACTTCACCTGCCTACAAGATCATTAACCGCCCAAAAATAGTTTGTTTTCCTTTTAACACGCTACCACAAGGCTGTCCTAGATTGAAAAAACCTGAATTAAAGGTAGATAACAGCTACCCAAGCTGCACTATAAAGATAAAAACCGCCGGGCAATTTAGATACAATGAAGACGACGCAATCCGGCTTTACTGGCACAAATCTGGTTGAAATGTAAGCTAAACAAAAGTAGTATACCACCACATTTAACGAAAAAAATATTTCACTGAAAATATTTCATACGAAAAGCATTAGAATGACTTGAAATGTTTACGCATTTGCACGTTATACATTCAAGTGTTAACAAGAAGAACCAAAATAAAACGCGCACTTGTCACTATTAATTTTTGTAAATGATTTCAAGTTCGACTGTCAGATTCTCGAATGTGAGACCAGGAAAGTATACATCACATACACGAACTGATGCGTGGATATAGGATGATGCAAGGAAAAGAAACGACCACTTTTCATCTAGACTTGCTACAAGTCGGCCTCTCAAGTTTCTTATAGGGGCACCCAACGAGAATATAGTTCAAAGCCACTTAAACATAGCATTGTTGAACGTATCTTAGTATTTTTAAAACGGTAGATATAGGCATATTTTTATCCCCTAAAAATTTTTTGTCTGTTCGGATTTCCTAGCTGAAAGTCTAGTGATGCGAAAATTACAGGGATCAAAACTTACCTTTTCGAAAATTTCAGCTAGAAAAAAGGCTCCCGAAAACTCTAGGTGACCTTTTTAGGGTAAAAATCCGTTAAAAATGGGCAATTATACCATTTCTTAGATGTTCGAAAATCCTAGGAGAGGCAGACAAGCAAGAAATTTTACAACAACAAATGTTCCGAAAATTCTAGATCTCAAATCGTCTTCCGAACAGATATTTTTGATCCAAAAATAGTCGTTGGGTACCCCTGTTCTTAGTTAGCGGAGCGAACTTTTTGGGCTTAGAAGCGGCCGAGCGTGCGACAAAGTCGGGAGAAATGTCTACAAATCGGCTCTTTTGGAAAGTCTGCTATTCGTCGTGTCCAAGTCCAATTCTCCGAGACAGTCTACCTACTTACTAGTTGAATACGCATTTTGAAACAGTTGCCAACGCTTAAAACGCAAAATACAGGCAAAATCCGTGTCAAGGTGTATACTAGAAAAGCTCAAGTTTGCTTTTGGATCGTTGTCTACGCAACAGAAAATGTTACAAAAATTCTATTCTGGTTTGCAATAGAAAAAAATTATCAGGGTTACCCACAGGCAAACGAATGCCCCTGCAGTGTTTCTGCTGCGCGAGGTAAACTTTTACCCATGGACACAACAGAATATTTTACAAAATTAATGAACTATTCTGGTTTACAAAAGCAAAATATCATCAGGGTTAAATCACAGGCAAATGAATGCCCCAGTGTTTCTGCAGCGCAAAGTAAACTATTACCCAAGGACACAACAGAAAATGTGACAACAATGATTTACTCTGGTTTGCAAAAGAAAAAAAATTATTAGGGTTAAATCACAGGCAAATAAATCCCCCTGTGTTTCTGCTGCGCTAAGTAAACTGCTACCCAAGAAGACACGCTTTCAGTTTCCGCACTGCGTTATGAAAATTGTTTTGTTTCCAAAGGTTATTACAATATTAAAACTTATTTACCTATTCTGGTTTAAAATGGAACAAACGCTGGATTTGGCGTTATTCGCTTCACGTCGGCTTCCGTTTCGGCATGTTTTCTCGGCCCGTTTTCCGGGAGTTGTGCTACTTGGGTGAGACGATCTCTTCAATCCAAGACCCTTCAACGCCTCATAACGGGAAAACTATCAGGGGTAGACCCGTGTAGACCCCAAAATTTACAAAGAAGACAGATTGATCTAACGAGATGACCAAAATAATCCGATAAAACCGCAAACAGTAACCAGCAATGAATCCAAGAGGAACGGCGAAAATAACACTTAAATCACTGTGGCGGCTTGCACATGACCGAGCAATTCAAACTTGTCTCAAACTCTCAAGAAAGCAAAATATTTAAAGTAACGTAGCTACTATCAAAATAAAGTGTTCAAACAACTTTTCATGGCGATATAGTGTCGAAATTACCTACCCAAGCTTGGAATAAAGCGAAGATTTCATCATATACATCTCTGAAAACGGCTCCGTTTCCAAGCGCGAAAATCACTCTACAAATAACGCATTCTGATTAGTCGAATCTCGTGACCCACACCGCCTGCGCGTCACTTATGGTATGTGAGTTTGGGTCGCCTGTGTTGAAATGTGAATTGATCGGGTTTACTAAACCGAGGCCGCTTTGTTCTAAACAAGGTTAAGCTAATCGAGGGCNCTGTGTTGAAATGTGAATTGATCGGGTTTACTAAACCGAGGCCGCTTTGTTCTAAACAAGGTTAAGCTAATCGAGGGCTACTGCCGATTTTAAATTCTGTTTTAAAACTTAATGATGAAGACTCGTGTAAATTCGTTTTCTCCTAAATCTTAACTTAGGCTGCCCCTGTACGACTAGGACGTGAAACTAATTGCCTAATTCCACGTGTTATGGAGGACGTACTGACAAGCAACGACAATTGGAAAAGGACTCTTAATCTTCTTCAATAAAAACAACCGTTACTAATTTTCTGGGCCCAGCTCTTCGAAGGCCGATTAGTGCTAATCCGGGGTTAATTTTCAATCCACGTTTCTTTTCCTTTTGTTCAAAAGCATTTAGAATTGCTACAAGTCAACTTCATGAGTTTCTTAGCAAGCGACAAAGTCACGAGAGGACAAAGGACTTTTTTGAAAGTCAAAAAAGTATTTTTCGGGTCAATTTCCTCAGTCTATTCTTTTTAGAGCATCCAATTAAAAAATCACATGCAATAAGGATTAAACTGAATTACTTTTAAAGCTTTCATACCTGAATTCAAATTTCGCAATAACCCTGGGTTCGCTTAACCCACCTTCCAACAACCCCGCCCTGGTTAAGGGAAAAAAAATGGGAAAATGAAGCTTTCCGTTGAGTCTATTTCTTAGACTACGCTGAATCCTTGAAGTTTCCCTAAGACAGCCAAAGTATAGTCATATGTGCATTGGCGGGAAATTAAGGCTGTGAAGTGGAAAATTACTTATTAAAAATAATAGTTTAAAGAGGTAATAGTTAACGTGTTAGAAAGCCTTCTTCCAGCCATTAACCCAGAAAAGCCTTTGCAAAACGTTATTTGGTCTTTCACCACACAGGGTGCCAGAGGTTTTTTTCCCATTGGAACCCGCGAAAGCGAGTCGCGAAGCTGCGAGAAAAAATTATCTCTCACCGACCAGGCTCCGGTTGTTCAAACGATGGATTGCGCTATCCACCGGATAAATCACTATCCAGTGAATAATTATTAGGGAAACTGATTGCGTTATCCACTAGATAGAGATTTATAACCAGTGGATAGCTTTATCCACGTTTTGAAGAACTGAGGCCAGCACTTTAGCACTTCGCACGAAGGAAAAATAGCGCCGCTATTTTTTCTTCGCCCCTTCCCATGAGACCCCGCGCGCGCCTTAACTTAACCCCCAATCTTCTCTCACCCCCAAAACACATAAATAGCGTTGGGTACGAGTCTTAGATATAACTATGACAAAGGACGGTTTGTTTTTATTGTTGTTGTTGTTGTTGTTTTTTTTTAAACGACCCTGAGGCACCATGGCTTAAACTGACGGACAAACAAAAGAGTACTGCGACGTTACTGACTTATCAGATCATGCAGTCATTCATTGGTCAAACCATTTACATGATTACTAATTTGAAATGAGAAATGCCTAAGTATAAACCAAGTCTAGTGCGGAACAATGTTATTTTAATAATACTGATAGTGTTACATGTTTTTCAGCCAGTCGATATCTAATAAGCATTTTGCAAAGCATTAAAACAATAGTTAAATATGTAATCCCTAGATTCTTATTTAAACCTCTCCGTTTATAATTTACACTACTGAAGGTAATAAATACAATCGTTTACGAAAAATTCGCTTTGCACTAAAAACAACTTCGGAGAAATCCAACATAACGGTTGATGTTCAGCTATCTTCTCAGTTAGTGGCTAACTTTTAAGGCTCGTCATTCAGTTAAAACCTTAATCACTATTAATAGCTTTACGTTAATAGCTCTATACTTCTTTGATCGCATACGCTGATTGCTGGAAATCCTACTCAGTCCAGCTCTTTTTTTCTGCGTGAAAGATTAGTCTATACTAGCCTAGTAAAAATCTTAACACGCTATAAGAGAGGTTTACATTCCTAGATGATGGGCTCCTGATTAGATCTGGAGGGCCTTACTGTTACACTTTTTTTTTTACACTTAAAGCTCTTTATATGTTTGTTATAATTCTTTCAGTATTTTCTTAGCTTAGTATCTAAGTCAATAAGTATGCATTTACTGTTTATACTCGTTCCGTCTTAAACTGTCCGATTATTGGGGATGCTCCTTCTTCTCCATATTAATCAGAACTAGCTTCAGGTGGCACGTTGTAATACGGATGATATTCATTGTGTTTGTTTACATTCAAATATGGTGCATCCCTTTCCATTATCGCCTCCAGTTTTTCGATCAAACGGTAGAAACTGGGACGAATGTAAGGGTCTTCGCTCCAACAGTCAGTAATCAGCTCATATCTGTTATGAATGGAGAGAAAAAAGAACCATTCAATGTTTAGTAGAGCTCCAGTCAATTATTAGACAGTGTCAAAAGACCTCTTTATAGCTTGTATGTTTTGGTTTCCCAAAAGAGGTCCCAGGGGAATTTGACCGTTAGACATGACCTGTATCATGGGAAAACAACACATTCAAGCGAAAGAGGTCTATTGGAATAAAAGAAATTTTTCAATAGGATATACTAGGCTTCTTAGCTTCATGAGTTTACAGGGAGGCTCCACAGTGAGGCCCAATCCTTTTTGTACAGCATTTTTGACAGAATAGGTACCTCTTTCGTATACATTCCTTTCTTGCCTACCCTGAGAAATAGTACGACTTCTTCACTTTTTAAGCCATTAAGCCCTTAACATGAAGCATACAATACAGGTACATATGTTTAAAATATCTTTTAAAGTAAATTACCGAAGTTACAAAATTTCCTACCATTTCAAACATTTTAGCTCGTGAAATTCCTACCTTTCCATATACATGTGGCCTAAAAAGGTACTCCTTTTGAGTGAAGCTTCCACGTAAAGCCCATTAAAATGGGCTCTTGGAACGTTTGGGTTATCATGTGATTCCCCATTCCTTTATCCAGCCATCAGTATGTAAAGCTCTGCCCCGAGGTCCAACCCCTTATCATTTTGAGTATCATTTTTGACAGAAAAGAACTTCAACTTTATCCCTTTTAATTGCTGAAAAATGCACTTCCTTTTAAATATGAATAAATAACAAATTAGAACATTTTCTCGACTTTTTCACAGCCAAAAAATCTTATCTGGTACTCTTAAGTCATTTTACAGACCGAAATGACAGATTTCCCTACCCTTTCATACACTTCGACTAGCAAAATTCCTACACCAGAAGACTGAGAGAGGTACCCCTTTTGGGGGGTGCCTTCCCAGTACAGGTAGTACTTCCCCCGGCCCCAGGAAAGAGATTAACCTAATCACTACTAATGATGCCTTTATTGACCATAAAGCTAATGGACTGAGGGTTTCCTTTTTGTTCAAAGAGTGAGGATCCCATCAAAAGTTTTCCCCTGCCGTCCGTCTGGTCATTATTTAATAGGATCAAAGCAGGCGTTAAAATATTTGACGAATTCGTATGCTGCACCGGTCGGTGTGAAATGTAACTGAGCAGACGCACAGAAAAATCGAATCTGTTTGTTAAATCTAAGACCACTCTAATCAAGAAACGTACACGTCTTCGGAGCACATGTCAGGCCTTTCCATGCGATAACCAGTATCGAGCAGTCGATACAACTCTGAGTTGGTCAGCGTGGGGTATGGTACGCCTCCTGACGATTTCGAGAAAGAAAACAAATGATTACATATCAGCAACTGAATACATGCAATTTTCCATTATATAGATTTCTATTAAAGATGCCTCAGTCGATTGTCACTTCTGCTCATATAAACTCAATAAGGCCATTTTGCAAAAACGGTTGATTGAATGGAGGTCTGATATATTGCCAATGCAGTAAAATGTGTAATGAAAGAAGGCAGGGTGATTAACAATAAGGCTTCTCGTTTCCAGTCATCAAATGCTCGCAAATTTTTAAATTTGACATTATTAAAATATGTATTGTCACGTACGGTTATCATCTAGGAGATCTACTCACAGCACTTATAATTAAAACAGAGCCCAGATCAAACAAGAAAATTCAAACTTGCCGCAAATGAAACATTATAAAACATTGTTTTCGCCCTTCCTGGTAGCAGTAACCTTGATAACAATCGTAACAGTTATAAGCCACATCCCACCATGGCAAAACGGGGAAGATGGGTTAAGGCACGGTTCCCTTAATTCCCTTGGAGAACTCAAAACTTTGCAGTGTAAAACCATTATCCTGCGGGTCGTGCATGAGTTTTTCAACATTTTGACATCATTTCTACGGTCTATAAGAGTCACAGACCATGAAAAATGTTTTTTTGATTTGTCAGTCGTCACCTCAAATTTAACATAACAACTATAAACTACAAAATTACTGTCCACTCACCCAAGGTAGCCATTTCCCAAAGAACAACACCAAAAGACCAACTATGAGAAAAACCAAAGAGGTTATAAATATGTACAGATTCACGGCATTTGTAGATTGTTTGCTGCCAACGGAGCAGCCCAAAAATGCGTGTACATCTTGAGTTTTGGATGTAATTGGAAAACTGTTAAGGACTGGAAGAATCCGTTTTTAGCAGCTATATAATAGGCAGAGATACCTTCAATACTATGATTCCATATTTGGGCAAACAATTTTCCGTGCTTCTAATTGGACGGCTAAAAACCCTAGCATGGTTATAAAAAATAAGGGGATTTAGGCACTTCAGAGTTATATGCTTCTGTAATTTTTGACGGCAACTACAATTTTGAGAAGTGATTCAGTAGAAAAGTTTCAATAGTTCCCTTGTCAAGGGAGCGGCAAAACTCATCACTCACACATCACTTTTGGTCGTGTAAACCCCTTGATAAAGTGATTCTGGGGCCATCCACTTTACAGGAAGTTTTCTGGACTTCGCTGAGCTGTTCACATCTTCATAGATTTGTCTCATCAACCCAAAGTCTGACACTTTGATCTGATTGTCATGGCCAACAAGAACATTACGGGCAGCAAGGTCTCTGTGAACAAGATTGTTTTCGGCGAGATGATTCTAATAACAAATAAGCAACGAAAAAACTATTAAAATGATCTCAAAACATAATAACGGGGGTACGCCGAACATTAAGTAGTTAGGTATAGATGAAAAAATGCAAATGAAAAGTAAATACCGGCACTGATCTGATCCAAATATTTACGTTCAAATGCATAACGAAACGAATTTAGCTAAAACTGGGTCGACCGAAAAGAAATTTTTTTCCATATAAGCCATTATAAACTCAAATCTAGATCAGAAAAACAGCCCATATATTTATCCCATCTATTTCATGTTGATAAAATATTGACTTTTGAATTCTTCTTTCCAAGTTATACTCAGTGTCAGAATCCCAGCAACATTATTCAGAAAACAAGATAATTACCATTCCTTTAGCTATTTGCCAGGCAAATGAAAACAGTTGTTTGGTAGAAAAGTTCTCTCCTACGTCACAAGGATCCTTGTCTGACTCCTCTAGGTTTTCAATTGAAAGTGGCATTGCAGAAGCTTGAGTTTTTCCTAGTGATGCCGTTGGCCTGGTTAGAAGTTCTTTGTCAGTCACTTTGAATTCCTCATCCTAGTTAAAATGATAAAAAAAACTATCAAATTTTTGGTTTAGCTTGAAACAGCACAGCTTTCAAGTAATTACTTTCCTTATTAGTAAATAAGTAACTAACGTATAAAAAGATAAAAATAACATAATTTGCTTGAGCCAGACAAGAGCCACAGAATATATAAGTATTATCTGTTAAAAGTAACTTCAAAGTGACCAGTCAAGAGCTAGATAAAATTTACTTTGGGTCCAGGGTACTGTTTTCAAGTCTAGGATGAAAATCCATGCCCACAGTTTGATGTTTACCCAGAAAACCTTGGCCACCTGCTGATACACGTGGTACTGATTACAAACAACAAACACGCCATTTTACTAGACGATTCCCCGGGGGGGCACTCCCATACATTACCTATACGGATATGAGCCGCCCAACGGGGTCGTGATTTTGAAGCTCCTGATTTGGAACGGGGTATCCATTTCAGAGGCGTTTTCTAGAACGGGGTATAATATTTCGAACGCACGAAAGCTGCAGTACTCCAGATGATTATGAAGAAGCATTTATTTGATGTATAAGTCGAACAAATAAAGAAACATCTTTTTAAAAAACAGGGCTATTTCAATTTACAAACTTTCTTGAACCAGGAGCTCCTGCTAGAACGGAGTATAAAAAATTGGCCCATTTCTAGAACGGGGTATAAGTTTTAGGGCGAATTCTAGAACGGGGTATAAAAAATTGGCTCATTTCCAGAACGGGGTATCAATTTTAGGGGAATTTTTTTTAGAACGGGGTGCCAATTTGGAGTCCCAGGCGGCACATACCCACCCAAAAAATACCCAAGTACCCCCCCGGGTATCAGCCATCGTTCTGGAAGTCACAAGCCCGCAACTGAAAACAGCTCAAGAGAAGGAAAACAAGACGCTGAAACGTAAATCCAAGACAGCGCAGAAAAGGTACACCATCGACGAAACACATTAGTGGCATAGGAAAACCAAGATCATGTTGTGTCCTTCTAACGTGAAACGTAAGAAAAATAAGGCGCCCTAGAGGTAAATTCTTCTTTATTAGTGAATAAGTAATTATTATGGTGTTTTTATTCTCGTCTTACATCTACTTCGGTGGAAGTCGATGGAATCACTTCAAGAACGGCATCTTTGTTGCTTTGTTGCGGAGACACTGCAATGTCTTCTTGGTCTTGGTGTATAGAATGTTGATCCTCCTTAACTTCATACTCATCAGCCAAACTTTGCTAAATGATTAAAGAAAATGGCGATGACATTTACATGTAGAAAAAATGTAACGTTATTGCAGGTTGTCACTGTCACGCTATTAAAAATAAAAATCAAAAGCGTGTAATAGATAAAGTCTAGAATCTGGGAAATGAAAGAAAGTAAATATACAAAGGCCCTCACCAGGATTCAGGTCGGTGCAATTTTTCATGCACGAGAAATTCGGAGAATTTTTTTACCTACATTTATAGATATTTTTACCATACATTTGTATGAAGACGCAATGTTGGTACCCATCCGGATGGTCACTAATTATAACATGGCGGCCGGAAACCAACAGAAACATGTGTCACGGAGTTGTGCTACTTAAGGGTGAATTCATCTCTTGAGGAACTCATTAACATTGACATTAATAAAATGACCATTCAGATAGCAAAATCCCCCTAACAGAGTCAATTTTTCAGCCTTCATGGCAGCTCTCTCGTCCGCCATGTAAATAGCCTACGAGCAAGCCCTCTGGGGCGCTCTGGCGGCTGGGCGGGAAAAGGAGGGAGAGCTTACAGCTACGTCTCTGGAAAATGAATAAGTCGATGCAAAATGCTGATTGGCGGAGATGACATTAGTAATGACGCCATTACCCTTGGCACGTGTTTTTCAATGTTTGTTTACAATCGCGCTAGTTTCCGCTTCGCGCTGATTGGCGAAAATCTGACAGCTCAGTCGACGGGGAGCCACAGGTGAATTGGAGGTAGAATTCAAATTCCAGAGAGGTAGTTGCAAGCTCTCCTTTCTTTTCCCGCCTCGCCCCCCGAGCGCCCGGAGAGCTTGCTCGCAGGCTACCATGTAAATACCGCGTCACGCAAAAGCTTAGAAATTTCAGCGTACTGTATCACAAAACGAAGAACTTTTTCGCAGAGATAATTTTTCTGAATATTAGTTTTTAGCGGCTCTAATAATTCATAAAAGTAAGAACTCAGGAGGATCGATAATTCTTTCCTTTGAGTTTTTGATGACGTAATGTGTAAACCAGCAAATTCAAATGTGTGACGCAATCTCGCCTATAACTCAATAATGGAAACATGGAGTCAAGGTTAGACAGACTACTGAGCTGATATTTCTATTTGTGACCCCAAATTGGGATACGCTAGAACCACATGCAAGCCTTCATAAAATGTTACGCATACTAAAAAACGTTCGCAAACCAAAATGTTCCACTTCTTATGTCACGGTCGCTTGTAACGCGCTCTCTTTCCACCTAAAGGTCACGTTTAACGTTACCCAACGCACGTAAAGAAGAACGGTATTACATTACACCCTTCGTTACGTGAGAAAAGGAAGCGTATAAGGTTCAGGCCCCGTCCACATGAATCCGGATATTTTTGAAACCGCACGCTTTTTAATACGAATCGGCCTTCCATCTACACCAAAACGGTAAATCCGCTCACCGAGACCGCATTGAAACCCCTCTTCTGAGTGGAATTTTTTTTATTAATTCGTCGGGTTTGGCGAGTTCGTAAAGACGACCGAAACCGGATATTTTTAAATACTCGGGTCCAGGCTTAAATGGGAACTTGAAAAATTTAAAGTAGAGGCCAACAACCCTCTGTTTACTTTCGCTCCAGACGAATGAATCGGCCTTTACCTAGTTATTTCTCTTTGACATTCCTACTTGAGAAGTGTATGAAATGTTACCCTAAAGCACTGGAAGTGGGAAGGATATACGGTCAGTGAAATCACACCGCTGGCCCGAGTGCAGTTGCAATTGCAAACTGCAGTAGCGTATTCCTGTGAATGCGTGAAACCGGATACACCACTCCGAATTTATGTTGACGCAAAAATGAAGTATTCGTTTTCGCCGTATCCGGATTCGTGTGTCTTGTGGCCTTAGTCACTTCCTTCTTACATCAGACAGATCGTGAGTGGCTGAAGCCATGTCCTGTGCAACGTCATCCTGGCGCAATAAAGCCATTTCCATCGTCACTTGTGTCTTCTTTTCCTTTGCCTTCGTTGAAACTTTGCTTTCCCGTCCTTCCTGTGTGTGAAGGGAAGACAGATTAATCCTCCTTTCCTTTCGATGAAAGGGTTTTTCAGGAAGAACATGACTAAAAGCGGTTGTTTCTTGGTGTTTCGGATGGCTGCAATCACCAAATGACGTAATACAAAGATTGACAACAACACTATGAAACATCTCAAAGCAGTCATGCTTGTTGAGCCTCAAATCTCAGCAAAAACGGGACCGTGCCACTGGGTGGAAAATTCTCCCCGGTTTTTGAAAAGTGCATGAAAGTAATATTTAAATTAGGGACTGGTCATTATTTATCGCCTGGGGGGTGGGGGGGGGGGATTTGGGGCTAAACAAGGTGAATTTACAAGAACGGCATCTTTGTTGCTTTGTTGCGGAGACACTGCAATGTCTTCTTGGTCTTGGTGTATAGAATGTTGATCCTCCTTAACTTCATACTCATCAGCCAAACTTTGCTAAATGATTAAAGAAAATGGCGATGACATTTACATGTAGAAAAAATGTAACGTTATTGCAGGTTGTCACTGTCACGCTATTAAAAATAAAAATCAAAAGCGTGTAATAGATAAAGTCTAGAATCTGGGAAATGAAAGAAAGTAAATATACAAAGGCCCTCACCAGGATTCAGGTCGGTGCAATTTTTCATGCACGAGAAATTCGGAGAATTTTTTTACCTACATTTATAGATATTTTTACCATACATTTGTATGAAGACGCAATGTTGGTACCCATCCGGATGGTCACTAATTATAACATGGCGGCCGGAAACCAACAGAAACATGTGTCACGGAGTTGTGCTACTTAAGGGTGAATTCATCTCTTGAGGAACTCATTAACATTGACATTAATAAAATGACCATTCAGATAGCAAAATCCCCCTAACAGAGTCAATTTTTCAGCCTTCATGGCAGCTCTCTCGTCCGCCATGTAAATAGCCTACGAGCAAGCCCTCTGGGGCGCTCTGGCGGCTGGGCGGGAAAAGGAGGGAGAGCTTACAGCTACGTCTCTGGAAAATGAATAAGTCGATGCAAAATGCTGATTGGCGGAGATGACATTAGTAATGACGCCATTACCCTTGGCACGTGTTTTTCAATGTTTGTTTACAATCGCGCTAGTTTCCGCTTCGCGCTGATTGGCGAAAATCTGACAGCTCAGTCGACGGGGAGCCACAGGTGAATTGGAGGTAGAATTCAAATTCCAGAGAGGTAGTTGCAAGCTCTCCTTTCTTTTCCCGCCTCGCCCCCCGAGCGCCCGGAGAGCTTGCTCGCAGGCTACCATGTAAATACCGCGTCACGCAAAAGCTTAGAAATTTCAGCGTACTGTATCACAAAACGAAGAACTTTTTCGCAGAGATAATTTTTCTGAATATTAGTTTTTAGCGGCTCTAATAATTCATAAAAGTAAGAACTCAGGAGGATCGATAATTCTTTCCTTTGAGTTTTTGATGACGTAATGTGTAAACCAGCAAATTCAAATGTGTGACGCAATCTCGCCTATAACTCAATAATGGAAACATGGAGTCAAGGTTAGACAGACTACTGAGCTGATATTTCTATTTGTGACCCCAAATTGGGATACGCTAGAACCACATGCAAGCCTTCATAAAATGTTACGCATACTAAAAAACGTTCGCAAACCAAAATGTTCCACTTCTTATGTCACGGTCGCTTGTAACGCGCTCTC
>CALNXI010003945.1:0-29894 GCA_942486025.1 Porites evermanni
GTGTTATTGTGTCATATTTATGGTACGCGTATGTCAAGGGAATGGTAGTCCTCGGTTATTCCCGGGAGGTTAATATTTGAGTAAGTTTTTGCAGGGTATATGCCGCTAGTCTCTCACAACACCTACCTCATTATAGTCAATTCTGTGGCCAGTTGTAGACCCCGTATTAGTCACTTTTGGGTAAATGTCATTTTCGCGATCCCAAGTTAGTCACTTTCTGTTTTTCCATCTACCTTATTTAAGAATTTGTTCATGCTTAGCGTGCGTATATCGAGTTATGGATGCACGCGGGAAGTTTGGAGAGCACGAAAGACGCGTAAGAGTTGCACGAGGCGATAGCCGAGTGCAACTCTAGCTTCTGAGTGCTCTCCAAACTTCCCAAGTGCATCCATAACTCGATATACGCACAGCTAAAAGCATGAGCAAATTCTTTTATAACATAGCTGACAAAAATGCTCGCTTTTTGATTAACTGCAAAATTCTCGTAACGCGCGACACAATAAAAAAAGGTTCTATTGGCTGATTACGAACACGCCACAATCGTCTAGTTTGAATGAAAATATTCTTTTTGTAAAAGTGAGAAAGAAAATTTGCTTCTTTATTCGTTAACAATCAATGGAAACTATAAGCAGAAACAAAGGTAAAAGAGTCTTAAAGTTCCCCTAAAGTTAAACTACTAACATGTTCGTAAGAAATCGTGGAGTATGGTTTGGATTTGCTGAAAAGATGTTTACGTTTTGCTCGACGAAATCCAGAAAACATGTTTTTAGCGAAGACGACTGTCATCCTTCTTTAAACTTATATTCATTTACGAACATTGGCTGGTCATTACGGCTTCTTGAGAGGACCTGGCAGCAGTTGTTTTTGTGAGTAATAAATTTATGTCTTCTTGTGTAATTTGTGTTGTTATTGCGAGAGAAATTTTCCTACTTCAGTCGGATTGTCCGGAGATAACAAAGTGCATAACAAATTTAAAAACAACAATAAAAACGGAAATTTTGCCTTTAAATGTTGTTGATGGCCAGTTGGTGTCTGTTCTGTTCCCAGTAAATGTCTTTAGGCCAAAATTTGCTGCAGCTAGTCAAATTTGCGAAACGCGCAACTTGCGAGTTTTCGGCTTTATTTTTGCTGCTTGTTGGATCAGGACCTAAAAGGTCAATGCCCATAGAAAAATTGGGCAGTTCTTCGCTGGTTTCTTCCATATTTTAAAGAGATGGAAAAGTGCACTTAAAAGACGACAACGGACAACTTTGCGGCCAGGTAAAAAAAAATACTTACGTCATCTTATTTACGCACGGGCGTGCGTAAATAAAGATTTTGTTCATAGCGGCTCAATAGGACTTATATAGGGCAAGTACGCGCGCTATGTTATAAAAAGCCTTCTATCAAGGTCATCCTGAAATGAATTGGCGTCTTTTTTGTACTTAATGTGGTAAAAATCCTCACGGTTTGAAAGTTTGGCTTCCTGCTTGTTGAATTTGGCAACTGAGTGATCTACATTGTAAAATAATTTGTAACTCACCGTGGAAGGATTAACCTGGGATCCGTTGGTGACAGTGGAGTTTGCTTGAGTAACCCTGACTTTCACTGGAGAGGCGTCCCTCTTAAGGTGCTGTCGAAGACTGGAACCTGTTTTGAAAGAAACAAATTTAAGGCAAAGTAGAAGGGTATAGACACGTACGTTCCGACTTGAAATCAAAACGTGAAGGATGATCGGAAAAGACCAAATTAACTGTTATTGTTTGTCACCGATTGACTTGTCTTTCGAGGACTGGACAAACTTGTCAAGGTTTCCAAAGGTGTGTCTTTTCTATTCATTGGCCCTTGCGGGGGATAGTTGTTTTAGTATTTACCAAATCAGTTGGATAAAAGTGAAAAAAGTAACTTTTTGTTGATTAAAAACGTCACTTAGTAGGAACTTTATTTACAATTTACAAACATTTCGGAGATTTTGTCAAGTGCATTATTTTGTCGTAAATTCAGCATGAAAATAATTTTCTACCTACCAGTAAACACCGACAAGCCAAAGATAGTCGTTTTCTTGGTATTTGTTTGTACGTTCACAACATCATTAATCGCTCAAATTTCGTCTTCCGAAAATGCTTCGAAGTGAGACGCCATCTTGGCTCTGGTCGCAAAACAGTGAATATCCAAGGATATTCCGAGTTACGGGAGCAATCAAAACGCGCGAAAAGTGCTATTCATTGATTTGGTAAATACTAAAAAGAATTATACAGATCTCGGACTCGAAGACTGTTATCATTAACGTCGGCGCGCCCTCGGCCTCGATGGATAGCACGCTCCTCGATCTGCACAATTCTCATACCATACTCAGCGTCATTCAATAATTTTTAGAACGCAATCAAACGGTAAACAAACCAAAAAACAAAAAAAAATGGGTAACAGTATAACAACAGTACGAACCATCTACGTTTCCATAAGCAGCCAGAAGGAACACCTCTTGGTTAAGGTCTCTAAAATTTGCTATTGCTGGAATCGGGTTTACCTCCCTTGAAATCCTAAAAGCAACAAAATTCAACAATAAATCCGAATTAGAAAACTTTGTCGTCAGGAACAAAATTCTTTAAGAATCATCTCATCGGTTGATGCAGAAATTATACGCCCAGAAAACAGTTCCTTTACATACCTGCATTTGATAATGTTATTCTGGTCTGCTTGTTCGATAATTTGTACTGCTGCTGGTTGCTAAAACAAACGACAGACAATGAAATAAGTAAAAAATCGATTGCGATAAGGCAGTTATTAAATCATTCAGCTATTAGTCATTTATATGACTTAGATGTACTGAGTATCCCGGCCTTGAACGGAACCCAGGTTCCACATAACCTTTCTGGTACAGACCTTATTGGATTTTTTACAAATGTAAATACAGTCGAACCTACATGTGCGACCACTTCTCGTAAGCGACCACCTCCCATAAGAGACGGCCTAACCAAACCATCAAAACGTTCCCAGTCAAAGCCTTACAGTTGGAATCTCTAGTAAACGACCACCTTCTGTGAGTGACCGCGACCACTTTTTGGGCCTGCCAGTTTAATGATTTTCCAGTTGTTTTTAACCTCTTGTAAGCGACCACTTGACCTACTCTCTGCATGATGTCTATTTTCGCTGTGTACACTATGCTGCTTAGAATATACGAAGAACTTTAGTGACATCATAAAACTACACATGGTATAACTTAGAAATTGCATGCAATAAATTATCTTCCATAAAGTAGATGCGTCTGGACTTCTTCTCGGAAGAGGCGCCCGCGTGTTTCGATTCTTGTAAACGACCACTAAGTCTTTATTGTATTTTGGGTGGTTGCTTACGGCAGGTTCGACTGAAGTGCTCTTACATGAATAGAGGGTCCTTAATCAAAAGAGTTCATCAATACCATTATGGATCCCGACCCAAATTTTCGCTCAATCCTGAGTTCGGATCCCGTGCATACTTTCAATCTCGAATCTTGCACTCATCTTTCAAATAAGGCAAATCCCAGATCCCAAAAAAGTTATTGGGGCCCCCTTAAATTGAAACGAGGTATCTACCAAACCAAATTGTATATAAGTAACAGCCATTCTCAATTCCAGTCAAAGGCTTTCATACAACTGTAAATTGGCCTATCGGATCTACCTGAATAAAAATCGGATATAGATAGATAAATAAATAAGCCATGCATATCAACAAGCACGCCACAAAATTATCATGGAATGACAACCTTACCTTGGACAAGGCCGTAATATTGCCAAAAAGTTATTTTAATTACTAATATAAATTTTTCGTAGAGGCAGTGTGACCTTGATATAACCTCAGTAAACATCTTCAAACTTCGTTAGCCCTTAGTTACAAAATTAAACGAAAACTATAAACCGTGCAATATAGTAATCAATACCTACTGGATTTGTCCTTGGTGGTGTGGACTGTCCTGTGGCGTAATAATGGCCACTTAGTGCTTGATTATTGACACACATCAGAATGTCGGTATTTGCCTATAATTAATCATTCATAGACCATCTTAATTTTAGGACTGGATCTTAATTTTAGGACGGGGAGGCTTCCCCTCGCAAGGGGTACCTTTTTCAGGCTAAAGGGTAGGGATTTTGCCAGTTGAAATATATGAAAGGGTAGGTTTTGTAAAAAGGCCCAAAGGGCCGAACAGATGCATTTTATGGCTGTCAAAAAGCCGAGAAAACGTTCTGATTTTAGACAGTGCATAAAGTTTTAAACTAAGTATGTGAAAGGGGTGCCATTTGTCAATAGAGACTATAAAAAAGGAGTACCTTTTCTATAAAAGTGCTATGCAAAAGGACATTAAGAGGTTAGAGTTTAGGGTGGAGGCTCCCCGTATAAATCTTTGTTAACTCCCCCGGCCCGGGCCTTGCATATGACAAGCTCTTGATCCTGTCAAACAACCTACCATTAATTGATCATCACTGAAACCCACTGCCATCCAGTCTCCTTTCCCGCTCAGCTCGAATTCAACATGAGTTGAATTTGTGGCATTGTAGGTCACCAGAAAATCACAGTTTTCGCTTGTAGTGCAGGAGGCTGGCGATGCATAACAACCTTTAGTTTCTCCACAGCCCTCTGTGTTGAACTAGGGAAAGAAAACCAAACAACAGTAAACGTAACAGCATTTGGCTGGAACAATAAACACAAAAGATCTCATCCTGCCTAGTCAGGTGTTAACGCGCAGGCTCTGTGAATTTATAAAATATAAAAAAGGCAAAAACAAGCAAACAAACAAACAACACCTCGAAAACATGGACTATGTAGCAAAACTAAGAGAATTTCTCTCAAAAGTTTTTAAAGACAGCATATAGGATAGAGGCTAGCCTATAACTTAATATTCATAGGTCGGAGATCTTTTGATGGAAGAGCATAGTATGGAAAAACCGGGAGGTTCCACCCAGACTGCTTTAAAAGCTGCCAAAATAATCAATACATGACATGTGAATTGGCTTGAAGTATATACCAGTGAATACACCACTGAAAATATTGGGAGGGGATGTAGCCTGCGTGACAGGCGCATAAAAGGGTAGGGGAGGAGAGGGGAAAAGGCGCTAAAGGGTCCTTTCCATTTCTCCCCAATACCCTCTCCCTTTTTCCTCCCGCTTTCCTCTCCCCTGAATTGAGGCGGTTAAACATCTGAAGTGAAGAAAAACTCTTCAGCAAAGGTTCCATCAGAAAGCACTGCAACAAGTGCCGGTTGAGTAACCTAAAAACGGCCGTTTTGTCGATAAATAATGCCCAGTAACTGGGTTTACTTATGATGGCCGGCTACACAGACATTGGGTTGGACACGATCCTCAAAACAGGCCACTCAGTTGTGGAGCCGGTTGATCTTCGACTCTTCTTGCTCACCCCAACATCTCACTACGGACAAAACATTTACTAACCGTTAGTGCGAAAAGCTCACTCGACAGTGAGAGTAGCAGGAGAGTTGAGAACAGCGGCTGTAAGGAAAAATAGAAAATAAATTAGGTTAGGGGGTGTTTACATGAGAAAAGTCGCACGGCGCTAGTTTCATGCCGGGATGACGTTTTTATTTCGTATCGCGTTTACATTATGACTGAGGTGGGTCATTTCATATCTCGTTTTTTGAAGGTACACTTCATGTTGATAAAATACAGGTAAGATTCAAAATCGTAAACATTACGCATGCGCTACCCGTTCCAGTCTACCAGCAGACCGATTTCACACCGAAACGTGTGATCGTTTCGCGTTCGCATGATACCGTTGCCAGATTTCGTACAGAAGTGAAATTCTCGTCCCAGTACAACAACCAGTGTGAACTCACGCCTTGGTGAGTCGCGCCGGCATGACATTTTGTGCTGGTATCATGTAAACAAATGTAGAGCCATGAGAGGGCAGAGAGGGAACCGGAGTGAACTCACTTCGGAGTGAAAGTCGCCCCCTTAATAAGACTAGGCAAGGGATAGGAGGGGCTGGTAGTCTGGCAATGATATCGTATCACGTACTACTTCATTACTAATCTCGTACCCAGATCTTTCCCTTATCACCGTCCATAACTACCAAATAACCTACAACTCACACTTCACTTTAAATGTAATTTTGTAGCACTTGATACTTTTCTTGCACCTGTACATGTGGTCCTGGCACATAACTTTACGTATAACATTCACGTAGGTATTGGGTTAAAAGTCGATAAAAGGCCACGCAATGGTCTTTCATTTTGACTTAATTAAACTTTGGCTTGAATGACCACCAGATATCGAGTGCTTAAAGAATGCACATGCAGAGAATACTTTTTCAAAAAATGAATTATTTCAAAGATAAAGGGGGTTTTTGTAGGGAAGAGGCCAAAACTAGTTGAGTCATCCAAACTTAACTGATACTTAACAAATTTTTACGTAAAGCAAAATGAAATTATTTTATGGACTGTGCTGAATTACATTGCCCTCATTGACAGACATTACTCAACACACAGTATCTCTAGTAAATACAAGTGTACCAAATTTATCTATTTGTAGAATTGAACCGATCATGATATTTTTTGCCTCACGATATTATTACAGTAGTTCCGTGCAAGTCTGATTATTAATAGTAGCTAGTCTAATATTAAAGGTCTTTGACAACAGGAAGCCTGCGTCAGTGGCTGGTTTCGGGCATATAAAACAGTTGAATAAAAACTTCTAGAAGCTTTGAAGAAAATTCATACACCTCCTATTGTTCAGGCCCCAGTTGTTCAAAAGCTGGATAGCGCTATCCAGCGGATAAATCTCTATCCAGTGAATAGTGCAACTGGTTTCCCTAATACTTATCCACTGGATAGTGATTTATCCGGTGGATAGCGCTATCCAGGTTTTGATGAACAACTGATGCCAGGACATTACCTTGAGTGCAGGAGACTTGGGGGAAACCGTTTGAACAAGAATGTGCGTGACTATCCTTATCGCTTTTTGGAAAATATATATATTTTTAACAATCAATATTAAATTCAGTGACAACTCCTTTTTAGTTGTATTTTTTTTAACGTTGGGATTTGCTAACGGTATATAAGTCCCAGAAATCATCGATTTCGCTTACGATAATGGAGCAGTCAAAACTTATATCTTACGACAGACCTCAGAGCTTTCAGATAAGAAAATGAAACAGCTAGACCGAGTATACAGTGAGACCGAAGTGTTTAAAACGACCTCGTGACAGCCACAGAAAAACCGTTCGGCATGAATGATTTGTCGAGTGCATCCACTCCAAAAATGTCCGCTTTTAAGAAAATTTTAAAGAAACTTTGCCGATCCACGTAATAAGTGCGCCGCTTACGATGTGAAAGTATCTTTTTATAACATACTGCAAAACATTACAAAAACCGATAGAAAGGAAAGTCGAGCCCTATGAAGTACAGCAGGTTGTAGTTTTGTATAATTGTTACACACTTTGATTGCAAACACCAAATTTGCATTTAAAACAAGTTTCATAAAATAATATCATGGTTTGATAGACTGAAAATGCGCCACTTCTTATTCGAACGGCGGTTTGGCATCAACCGTTTAGATATTCAAAGCCGAAAATAATTTTCACGGAGAACCATTTTTTAATAAAGACAAGTAATACAACTGATAACGGCTTATGAAGCAACATCTTGACATGTTTGTAGCCGTCTTATGGCAAAAACACATTTAAAGACCTATATTCTAACTTATACAATTCTTGCCCTTCTCCTACCTTCATTGTGGTAAGCGCCATAATTTTCGTTTGCCAGTACTATGAGTAGGAATTAGCCGTAGAAGTGAAAACCTTTCTTTCCGTGATCGGGGAGACGCAGGTTATCGGAGGACGAACGTTTGTAAACGCTAAGACTGAGAAGCGCTTTTTTCGACAAAGTACTTTCTATGCCATGTAATTAACTCCCCATTGTCATGGAAGCCCCAAACAAATAAGTTGGAATCTTATTTACGTATTGCACGATCATGGTCCACCGATAAACACTCCATTTTTTCGTTAAAACTCTGATCACGTCATTAACCTAGAATACGTCACGATAAAAGAGACCCAGTGAAGACTTAAGGATTTAGCGGAAAACGTTTTGCGTAATGCTTAAAAGTATAGAGACGGACTAGTTCAGTTTATTACAGAATCACATTTCCTTCTGGGATTTAGTCACATTTTTTGCTGCGTAATGGAGCTACAGCAGTTACTATGAAATTCTATGCAGAAATACAAACATTGTTTGTGTCCCAAACATCCGCCAACAATGAAAGCTTACGTCATGTCCGCAAGTATTAAAAATTTACATTTCCATAAAATGACTCATCAATTTATGTCTACGTTAAAGTTGAAGTTACGTAATTTTCGGAGTTATTTGCACCTGTAACTTCTTAATACCCTGCTGTTTAAAAGGATATGTTTAGTTCTTGAAGAAAAGCATTTTCACTTACAGATTAATATTTCTTTTAAAGTTCTGTGCGATATTGATTATCAGTTTTGTCTCCGAGGAGGGTTTGTCCCGCAAACCGGAATATTGAGCAAATTTGAGTAGTTATGGTAATTCAAGTTTTTGTTAACTGAGCTGTTCGATTGCCTTGCCTTTGGAATTATTAATCCGGCTGCTAAGATTTTCATTTTGCTTGACTACCAAGAGCCATTATGACTTGAACTTCTGATCAAAGACTTCAAAAATTAAGTTTCGCACTTCGTTGTCAAAGGATAGACCTTGTCATGGTTTTCGACGCCATCTTGACGAGTAGGTAAAAGCGTGAGAAATTACAGTGTTTCTATGAGAATCTAATGTCGAATAATTTCCGTAAAACGACTGTTCAGAAAAAAATATGAATTTTCAACTCCTTCACTCCTAAGGATTCTACCGAAAAAAATTGAGGGCGTTACATGTGTTAGAACACCTAGAACCACTTTTTTAAAATTTTCTATACATTTGTCTGTAAGAAAGTCCAGGAAAAAATTGCAGACAAATATAACGAAAATCTAAGGCACGCCCCTGGAAAAATTTAAGCACGTACAGGTACGCCCCCAAAATCTTTTAGTACAATCCTTTGCTTTGTAGCTTTGGTTTACAATTCACATTTTTTTCAGAACAACCCTTTTACGAAAATTATTCGACATTAGATTCTCATACAAACACTGTAATTTCTCACACGTTTGCCTTCTCGTCAAGATGGCGTCGAAAACCGTGACAAAGTCTATTGTTGCTGTGATTTTGTGATTCTAAGTTAATAAACATGCAGTGTCAGCTGTCAATTAAACCTATATTAAAAATTCCTTATCAAAGGAGTTCGGTAACCTCACTTTGATTTTACGGAACGCAAGTCACGACAGAGAATCCTCAGGATGAAACATTGTTCTCGATGAGAAATCTCTACACTACCAGAATAGACTAGGTCTAGTGATTTGTACAGTATCAAGAGCCAAAACATCACTGATGATCACAGTTTTTAAAGAAATCCATCTTCAACTATCATCTGACACGTTTCGGGGGAAAAAAATACACTCCAAGTAACATTTTAAATAAGAAAAAAATGAAGGCATCACGATAGCTTGAGATCATACCCTCAGATTCCTATCATGCCTAATGTCGCTTACGGGAAGAAGGCATCATACATTTCGTGATTTTTTTCTTGGCTTTACGATGGAGGGCGGTTAGCGGCTTGTTAACAAATTATTATGCGTTGTTTTTTTACCTCTCTCCCACCTTGTTCCGTTTGTTCCACGAGGACAGACGGAACAAGGACGATATTCCTAGAATGATTTCCTTCCCGGTGACTTCCTCATACACTTTGCCCATCAGCTCACAGATGCTTTTGTATCTAAAATAAATGATACAGCGCGCAGTTAACAAGGATGACCGGTTCGAATTAAAGAAAGATAAATGAATTTTGAGTGTAAATTAATATGGAGCACTTCAAGAGCAGCTCAGTGGACAGAAAGAGGATTGTTCCAGCGTACACAATTGGCCTTTTATTAGTACGGCCATTTCTTTCCACAGTTTCGTTGTATGAAACACAAATCCCTTAAGCCTAGTGACAAGGTTTGAACCGTTGAAATCATACAATTTTATGATTTCTATCGTTTTCCCTAACTCAGCCGCAATTTATACTGTTGTTTGTTTGAGTTTTAACTAAGGCGTTTCCATAAATAGTCTCGTAATGGGGTACGGATATTGCCTGTTTTAGCCCTGGCCTGCAGTACAGTCTTGCTCAAAACAGTCTTGTTATGGAGGACTGCGAAGTTAAGCGTAGACACGACTTCCTGCCTCAAATATAGCCTGAGAGAACAGCTCGCCTTTCGCGACGCCACCTCTAGTTTCCCTGCGAATGAATGACGTCTGAGGAACGAGCGCAGAAATTTTATAATGAAGACGTGTCACTACCCAGATCTGGATAGTGCTTTTGATTGGTTGAAGCAAATTTCCCTTGTAGCAGGACCAATAGAAAGCAGTACCCAAATCTGGATAGTGGCATGTCATCAGTATGGAATTTGTGCCGGCGTTCCTCAGACGTCATTTCGCGGACGTCACGAAAAGCATGTTGGGTGTTTTCTCAGACTAGCACAAATGCAAATGGCAATTTGATTTCCAAAAAACTGATAAAATTTTTTACACTTGCTTAAAGTATAAAATGCGCAGAAACTTAAATTGCGAAATTCAACTTTTCTTGGATCTTTGCATCTGCTTCCTACCGTTTGCGATTCACTTGGCTTTATTTGTTAATCCCTTGACAGGAGTGGAACTCGTAAGAGCCACACAAATTGTAAACCAACTTGTTTAATAAGACAGAATAACTTACTATAAACACAAGAAATAAAATATGCCTCAGTTCTTTAATTGGTAAATAACTGCAATGTTTAGTACTCGCGAAATGCGGCTTCCGAATTTTCACGTTAATACGTACGCGACAAAATTAGCAATACAATGATCAGGCCGGCTTATGTCGCAAGGTTCTGAAATGGAGCATTTTGCTCAGAAAAAAGTCTGATGAAAATTGTTATTTTTTTTAAATTGAAAACCATTCTTTCACATTTTGCGTTGGAGCGAGGCCCTTTTATAAAAACGCGTGAAGTTAAACATTTCATTCTACAAAGGCCACCTTGGAGAAATAGGTATGTCAGTGCCCGTTGTAGACGGCTGGGTCAAAACAAGAGTGAATACAGTATATGTACACCATGACAAAAAAGAGTGCGAGCTCTTGTCGAAGGGTGACCGCTCAGATAGGTTCGATGGTATATGGACGAGCGGGCTGGTTACACATTAGAGAGATTTAGAGTCAAGTTTACGGCAAACGGTGAACGTCAGATTCAAGTTGAGAATTTCTCAAAATAGAAAATAAGCAGATAAAAACTGTCCAGAACAATTCTTCTGGATAAAACTGACCTGAAACTACTTATTAATAAGTAATAAAGAGTAAATGACAATTGTGGGGAACACTTGGTCAAGTAGTTTACGCCAAACGGCAAACGTGACTCTAAATCTCTTATTAGGGAGCTTAAGCAACGGCGATGGCGACGGCAACGAAAACGGTAAAAAGACAATGGGTTTAGATTAGCAAAACAACAACTTTGTACGTGCTTTTTATGAGCATTTCTTTACCGTCGCTTACGACTACAACGTGAAAGTGCCTAAATTCACGTTTTGTCGTGGACGGGAACACAAGACAAAAACTTTCTTTTTCTTTTCCTGAACTTTGATACAGTCCTTTACTTGAATGCAATGCAACTCCAGAAACATTTGTCAACATTTGGCGAAGTAATCCAGATGGAATAAGCGCGATAAAGTTTGAAGTTTAAGTGTTAATTGGTTTCAAGATCTCCTCACATGAATGAGTGTTTTGGAACCCTAAAAAAACATTGATTTGTAAAACTCACTGATAAATTAGTATAAAAATTTTAAAACTCAAAGTAAAGACAAAATCAAATATTTCGCTTGAATAGCCCGAACTTCGTTGGCGACGTAAAATGTGAGGTTATGTAACAGAAAGGATGTTACATATTCGAGGAGAGGATTGTAGATAGCCGGGAGGGTGCTCCAGTTCCGCTAGAAATATCACTCATTTCAGTGGCGAAGAATATCGCAAACATCAGTAGTATAGTAGAGATGAAATTAACCTTTTTTATTGGCAAGAATCTCATTAAGGGGTTGGGGGTAGGAATACATTAACGCCGATGACGTCAAAACCATTTGTCTTTAGCTCCAATCTGGTACCCAGAGTCTTCAGGCTTTTTGGTCAGCGGGGCAACGCCGGGAAGACTCTGGGAACATCATTCTCGACCGCACAAATTCTGCGGTTTCGGTTGTTCTGCGCATGCCTCAGTTCTTAAAAGGTAGTAAAAGTACAGGAGATTCGCAGTTGACTGAACTTTCCGTTTCGGAAAATTTTAACGATGAATTATGATACTCAGTGAGATATTGGAAGAAAAAGGGAGAAACATAATTCTGGCTGGTAAGTACTCGCTGTAATTACTCTTTGTGAACTCTGTGTTATTCGTTTTATTGTGAGTAGAATCGAATCATATCCCAAGCGTTTTTTTTTGTGTGTGTGTACTGTTGCAATTATCTGAATGATAACATAATTCTAGCTGGTAAGTACTCGCTGTAATTACTCTTTGTGAACTCTGTGTTATTCGTTTTATTGTGAGTAGAATCGAATCATATCCCAAGCGTTTTTTTTTTGTGTGTGTGTACTGTTGCAATTATCTGAATGATAGAAAACATCATAATTTATTTTGTTGTTAAAGCTGTATTAAGGCTCTGATCACATACTAATGTTTCACAACGAGTCGTTCCGCCAACGGTCGTTTCGCAAACGTCTCTGGTCAGTTCGCAAACGTTTAGAAGTCAATTCGCAAACGTTACAAACATTTATATGTCAACCTGCGTTTTAACTATACAGTTCAGAATACTAATGTTATGCTTAAATTATTGGTCTGAAATTTAACGCAACAAACATTTACATGTCAACCTGATTTAACTATACGATTCGGAATACATTACTTACACGTTGTATGCGTAAATTATTGGATGTGAAATTTCACAGCTTATTTCCCGCTAAAGTATATTTTTCATAATAAAATGGACAGTGGATGACTCACCACACTGACTACAAGTCGATTGGGTACAAACAGACCGAGTTTTTATCCGGTGTCTCGGAAGTTGTGGACCTTCCTTCAAAGAGCAAAGCTTCCTGATAGAACACAACAACAGGAAGACCTGTTTCATATCGGTAGATTGATTTGCGGATTACAGCTATTGTACATGCAACACGCAAACGCTGTGATAGAGTGAAATCAACTACAAGACTAAGCTTGAGCGTTAGTTTGTATGCTCGTTGACATCCGAAATGTGAACTGAATTGGCTTCTAAACATATAAATGTTTATAACGTTTGCGAATTGACTTCTAAACGTTTGTAAACTGACTTCTAAACGTTTGCGAACTGACCAGAGACGTTTGCGAAACGACTCGTTGGCGAAACGACCGGTTACCGATCCACCAGAGCATCGGCAAAGCCTATGGTATGTTACAAATGTTATGTGAGTTTGCAACGAGCCAAGAAAACGGCACTGATGAATGATACGAACATGAACATTGAAAAATTAAATACAGCTAGATAGTTTTCAATTTGTATGTCTTGCCGTTTATTCTTTATCACAACTTTAAGAATAATACGTTGATTGCTGTTATTTTAGCAAAATAGACTCCTTTACCTTAGTAAGAATTTTTGTCTCAAAAAGAAGAACATTTTGTTGATCATTTTTGTGTGTGAAGACTAAAATCCCATCAAATCTACACCTGATGTTAACCCAACAAAGGAATCACCTTTCACTGTGGCACAGTGGATGTGGGGAAATCAAAACATATATTAATAATAGTAAAAAAAATCAGTATTAGCATTTCGAGTAACTCCTTGGAAAAGTGATCAAAAGTTATAGTTTCACGCAGCATTATGTTTCAGTTCTGAGTCTCTTGACTCAAGTACCCTTTCAGGCAGACTGTTCAGGCTTTTATTGGCTGTATGTTTTTGGAGTGTAGCTACCTAGATTTTTAAATCTCTGTGCCAGATTGTGCTGTCTAGTCACATGCTACTTCTTCATAAAGTAGGACAGGGAGATGCAAACCATTTACCGCTGTATACATTAACAGTCTTGCTTCCATCCTTCTTTGCCTTGGTGGCAGCCTAAAATTAAATAAATATAAGCTTAGTTGCATGACTGTTCGGGTGTAAGTTTAGGCATGTACAAACCTTTCTGAACTGCATTGCACCCCTTTAATTTTGCTTTCTTGTTTTCTCATGTATGGATTCCATGCACAGCTTTCATACTCTTAACTAAATAAGGTATGCCAATAGCAACAAACATATTCAACCTAAAATGTAGCTCCTTTAATTTGTCCAGGAGTGGATAATGAGACCTAGCAAGGGGGGAGGTGGTAACTTGAGGCATTATATTTGGGTTAGGGTGGTGGTGGTGGTGGGGGTGGGGGTGGGGGTGGGGTGTTGGTATTATACCTTAGTTATTTTTTTTCTTATTATTACCTCCCTCTCCCTCTCCCTATCCCTAATTTGAATTACTTAAGGCATTTTCCATAGTGAGGACTTGAAATCATGCAGACCTCATTAGATTCTTGATCAGCTTAATCCCAAATAATAAGGCACTAGCAGTGCTATTTTGCCCTTGATCATTATCTGGAAATAAGACTTCAAACAAGCCCTGTTTAAATACTCAGCCATATATAAAATAGAGCTTGCTCAACAGATAAAGGGGAAAATATTATATCCCTGTATACTCCAACAGGAATCACATGCAATGAGATCATCAATCAATAACTGGGAGGAGCAAAAAAGGCTATGGCTCTTTTCTGATAACTTCCAACTGTGAAGAGTGACCAAATCAGATCAGAAAAATTGTTCATGTGTAAAATATTGAATTCAACTTCTGGTAGACCTTGGTTTTATTAAGTCCTGTGTCCAAATGAGATGAGTGTTTCAATTAAAACAAATCGAACTTTTAATCCTCGGTGTAAATTACTTTTGCCAAGTACTTCAAGGTCTAAAAGAATCTTTAATAACATAAACTCGAAAGTCTAGAACTACAGATTTGGAAAAAATTGCCAGAACAGAAAAAATATTGTCTTTCTCTCTTTACACTGGCATCAACTCCCAGCTCGGTTTAGGATTGATTTTCAGTTGCTGGTCATTTTTCTCTGCTAATGAATATCTGCCCTCCAACAATTAGAAGTTGCTGTTGTTTTTCTCTTCTCCTGTTATCCTAGCCTGCGTGCAAGCTCTAGCTGTTATCCTTGTCCGCAGTGTTGGTTTTTTACTGATCGATACTGAATTGCATGGTTCGACGACAGAGATGAAAAGCTTTAAGATGAGTTATTTAGCACTAAACTTGTTCAACTTGACTTTGAAAAGATATAAAATCATTCATCTGTCGGCTTTTGAAAACCAGACTTGCGATTTAGTCATACAAACATCAATTCTCGAAAGTGTTTCTGTGAAACATCCTTGGCAAAACTAACTTCCGCCAGGGATCTCATGAAGCTTTTGCTCATACCCAAGAGCCAATGAAAACCGTAGACCTGCACCGTTTTAAACCTCTTATTTCATTGGTCCCCTTTAATCTGCACTTCCATTGTTTTCAGGGATAGGGGCATTGTTATGTGACAATCCCTATTGTTTTCTCAGCTAATCAAAAACAATCTTTCAAATAGGTGCGGGATCGCCCAATGAAAATGCAGACATTTATTTTGGTACTCAACTTCGGTTAAGAAAGACATAACCAATCAAAAAATCGATTAAATTAATGTCCCCAGGGGGTTGCCCCGCTGACCAAAAAGCCTGAAGACTCTGGGTACGAGATTGCTTTAGCTCAGGCCCGGGGTTCCTGGAAAGCTGATTAGGGCTAATCGAGGATTAAATCTCCCTAATCGCGGAATAAATTTTATCCCACGATTAGATTTTGTTCCTGAAAGCACGATGAACATTAATCTAGAAATAAACCGCCCAGCGAGGTCGATTAACTCACTTATTGGGGGGGGGAAAGTTTGTAAAAACAAAATGGCAGACCTACCATTGCCACAAACACCACAAATACGTGAAAAAAAAAACGTTCCGACAGCAAGAAATTGATTTCGACCAATCCACTGATGAAGAGCTTTGCAGTATATCAGGTTTGGCCGAAAGTAAGTGACATATTTGATAGAAATCCTCAAGAACGACCTCGAGTGCGTGACAGAAGAGGAGAAAACAGGCGAAAACATAAGCTGTTATACGCGGTTACTACTTCATGTAATAAATCCGGTCAGTACAAAACATACCTAAACATGGACTGTTGACAAATGTGGACTGCGGACTGAAAATTGAATACCCAGAGTGCCCCCACAGGGATTGAATATAAGGACTACGTTATAAAATTAAAACTGGGCCAATTATCACAACGTTATCGGCAAAATTTATTTGCAGCTGTTATTTGCCACTTTAGAAACGATATTAGGGGGAATGGTGCGGAAATGTATCCCCCAATACTTTTGATCTTGGATCGTTACCAATGAGAGGGAATTAAATCGGTTGGCATTTTTGGCCGTGCTTGCTTAATCAAAGGGTTGACTGTATTGTCATGATTGATGCAAACTGCGCTTCGTGTTCTAATGATAATGGCGAACATCATGATTGTTCAGTTTTATACTGAATTTCCAGCTATAAACACCTCATCCCAAAATATCTCCAACGCTCTTAAAAATGTCACTCAAACCTCACGAAACATTGGGAAAACTATTAGAGAAAAGGCTTCCATGATAGACTTTGGAATAGCCTGCATGACAGACGCGTAAAATAATAATAAAAAAGGAATGACTTCATTTCGTTGCTATGACAACTCTAATGCCATTGACCCTGATCATAACAAATTTCAGTTCATCTTTATCTAATACCGTCATCTGTGGAAAGTAATTTTCCCAAATTTACTTTAATTGCGACGTAGCTTAAATGCTTAAACATAGGAGGTATTGCCCCCCAAAAATCCCATCGAACCACCTTAACTCGATTTACATTTTATGCCAAAAAAAAAAGAAGGAAATTCCAGCGTTTAAAATATTTTTCTCTTCCTCGGGAAGGGGTAGTTATGTTATGATGGGGTTTTTTTACAGCAGACATAACTAGTTTTCTCGTTTCTAAACTGGCAAATTCCACCGGCTAATCGTGGGTTAAAAAGGAGTTCCTGAAAGCGAAATAAACCCGCGATTAACTAGTCCGAGATAGAGCGGTTTTCACTTGACTGTCGTAAAACCAAAACCAAAGTAAATACACTAGCCAACCAAAGGGCGTAGTAAAACCAAAACCAAACCAATTCCTCAATTACTTTCGACAGTCAAGTGAAAACCGCTCTAAGTGTTAAAATAAACCGGTTTAACTAGTTCTTCGGATTGTTGCTTTTAAAAAAATGGCCCGAAAAATGTTTTGGCAAAAGTGAAATAAAGGAAAATGGCAGGAAATGAAGTGGTCTAGGTTGAGCCAAAGGAGAAGAAGAGGAAGCCGAAATTCTTCATCTACCTAGAAATTTATCTTTAGAAAGGTAAAAGTGAAAAATTAGAAAATTAGATCTAGCTTACCTTTGTCCTGATTTGCGCACCAAGAATCAGTGAAACAAACTGGAACAAATTGTTGGACAAAGAAATTAAACGGCAGGAAATAGAATTTGCATATTTACTCAGTGGCTTCATGTCACAGGCAAGTTGGCGCTTATTTCTTCGACGACATGAATCAACCAATGATTACCTTTCTTTCTTTAAAGTCAACCAATAAAAAAGCAAGGCCTTAATTGACCCAGAAATAAATAGAAAACCTTTTAAGCCTGTTAAAATTAGCACATGACCTTATCATGAGATAAGGACTAAAGGTTGTGACGTCATCGGCATTAACGTGTTCCCACCCTCTATAAAGAGATTCCTGCCCCGAAAAGGTGAATTTCATCTCTACTACACTACTAACACCGTCGTATTGATGCTTATAGTCAATGGAACACTCCTGACTCGTACCCAGACGTCTCTCTCTCGATGAAAATGTGCGTGCAAAGGAAGGCGGTAAGGAGACAACAGGCGTCTGTACCCTTCCCATGGTCCCTTGCGGTTCATCACCAGACACCTGCGTTTCGCGCTCGCCTCTACCATGCGAAAAACGAAGCGCCTGCGGAGGAGGCAGGGAACACTTAGTACTCCATGCATAATCAGTATTTCTCTTCGAGTGAGGAGGAGAAAAGGAGGCTCTGGGGGAATCACATCAAACCTTTGAGGTCCCCGCAGTCCAAAGTCTGGAGAAGTCAATCTTGCTCTCTCGTCAAAATGTTTTTTTAGTGCGAGCATCCGTTTATTGCTAAACCGACGGTCATAACCGAGCCCGCAGTAGCAAGCACACGTCTATTAGGCCTGGGTTCGAAACTATCCTAGCAACATGCCACGCATGCTCAACAAAGATCTTACTCGTCACCAAAATCGGGCCAGCGAAAGAACAGCCTCGTCTTCTCGCTTTGCAACATGGCGGCGCCATATTGGAAAGCTAGAAGACGCTGGGGACGAGGTTATCTCACTTTGGAGGATTTTTTTCTTGGCCTCTGCAAGTCTTCATCTTCGACCACGTGACACGAAACGCTTTGGCCGCGCGGAATAATGAGGCCTAGCGACTAGGCAAAAAAAAAAAAACACCAACAATTCTCCTATTACAAATAGCGGCCGCGTTTTCTAAGGCCAATGAAACAAGGTTGCAGAGGGCTTCGTGGCTACTGTCGCATTGATCCGATTACAAGCACTTTCGCCTGTTTCAGGCGTTCAGAAAGTGGAGCTATGTGTCGTACCCACAATCTCAAAGCCTGCAACAGGCTAAAGCACTTGCAAAATTCCAGGCATTTAGGAAGATAAGGTTTTAAAATTAAAGGAGCAGTTCGGATAAAGAATAACGAAGAATACAAATGAACCACGAAAGGACACAGTTTTCTCCAGATAATTTTTGCCCCCTTCATTATTTGTAATAAAAAACTTTTACAGCTGTCGAAATTCTATAAACATTATAATACTAAACCTAAGCAATTAAAGAAATTTAAAAATTTATAATTTGCCAACTGTATAGCATTTTTAACACCTGCCTCTATGAATGCCTCCAAGAACTTGGCTGATGTGAAAAGCGAACATGTTACTAATTTAAGTCAAGGAAAATTAGAATTATAACTTATGGATCATTAGCATCATTTAAACTTAGCTTGAGAATAATTGAGTGTGTGCGTTGTTAAAGAGGGTTTAACAGATGTAGTAAAACTATGCGGAATCACGTTATCATGCGCCAACTTCCATGCATAGGGCAAATAAATATTTCTGTTAGGCTACCCATAAAGTGTTCGCCAGGGATCAGAGTGTCATGTATAGTCAAATGTAAGTATAACAGATTAGGACGATAGAGGGATATGGACGTACTCATTTTTGGCTAACCATGAGGTATTTACCCATTCGTGACAACTACAACATGAATCGTCTCCGTACTCTCAGACAAAATAGGCCATTTGCACGATAGCATCATTTCACTACTACGACCGGAATCCTTCAGGGTATTGCTTTCTTGTGCAAATTAAAGCTTTTGTTAATAAAACCTCACTGGGACTACCATGTTTAAATATGAACGAAAAAACGAAATGAATTCTGGTCTTAGTAGTAAAAAGACGTCATCGTGCAAATGGCCCATTGTCGGTCGTTTTCATTTTTTGGAACTGACTGGTAGGAACAGTCAGCTGGAATACCGCTACGTAGACATCTAATTACCCCAAACAGGACATAAAGCACTGGTGGCCAAGACAGGGAAAAGTTATAGACAACAGAAATTATTACAATCACATCAACTAAGAAACTTTCCCTAAGAAAATTAGAATATTACATTCGATTTTTGACATTCTTAATCTACGTAACAACAATAACCTTATAGTTGTTTCCTCCCTTTCTTTCTTTCTTTCATTTAACTATTTTCGGACACGTTTTGTTTTGTTTTGTTTTTGTAGTTACCATTTAGCGAAGATATTGCTCTAAGAAAATTGGATGTGCCAAGCGCAAAGGCTCCGAATTAAAGTGGAATAAAACTTTGAAATAGCAATAAAAACATGAAACTTGTCTTAACATGGCCGCCTTGTTTGGTGTGCCTGTAAATGCTCTTATATAATTGCCGAGAAAATTGAAAGTTAATGCCTCAATTAAATACTTTGTTAATACTTCAAGACTATACTTAAAAATATACATATTTTTCCTTGTTATCATATTTTTCTACCCAGCCACAACCCTCATAAAACAACAGAAACCGTTGATAAAATTTCACAAATAACTGAAGTAAACGTCATGAAAATTATCTAAAAACATCTACTATATAATGATGCTTTAGTTCACCCCGCAAAATAAGTTGTTGCAGGATAACTTTAAGAATTACCACGCCAGTGATATTGAACTGGACCAGGAATCCGGGTATTTTGTATCTTCATTTTGACAATCATGTTTCCTGCCTAAGAAAACATCCGACATTTCGCGACACCACAACTGGTTTTCCCGCCAATGACAGATAAGAAAGAAGCGCAGAAATTCCACACTGGTGACGTGTGACTACCCAGATCTGTGCAGTGCTTGTGATTGGTTGAAGCAACCCAGATCTGCAGATAGTAACTCGTCATGGGTATGGAATTTCTGCCCTCGTTCCCCATACGTCATTTTGCGGGGAACCAGTGGTGGCGTTACAAAATATCGGCTGTTTTCTCAAGCTATCTTGTTTTTTATTTAGATTAAACGGTCGTCTTCTCTTCACGAACTGTCTCCAAGGAATTTTGCACTTCTTGAGAATCATCATCATCTACATCATCATCACACCTGCAAGTTGCTCGTGTAAAAACTGAGCCAGACGAGTTGCTTCCACTAGAATTTGACCTATGAAGAGCACCGGGTGCGTCCTCAGTAAAGGAGAAGCCTCGGGGACCGTATGCAGAGCTCTCTGTAGGCTCAAACAGTTCACCCGTATGCTCCACTGTTGACTCGTGAGGCATCTAAAAAAAGAGACAATACACGTTCTAAAATTCGAAGGGATTGTTTGTTGGTATCCCGCATGCTACATCTTAAGGTAAGAACAAGACCAGCAAACCAAGTGCCCCTTCTACAGTAAATCCCGCGTTATCATTGCCACTCGACAAAAGGGTGAGTCACGCATTTGAAACGTTTCATTTTCATGTTTTTATCCCTTTAAGCCCTAAGTGTGATCCGCATCAAATTTCTCCTTGTAATATCAATGCTTCATAAAAGAGAGTGATCATGAGAATTAAGGACATGATCACACAAGATGAATTTACTTCATACTTAAACAACAACTTTACTCCACTAATCATATAGGGATTTGAGAAGGGCAACATACAAAATGTTAATTCTGATCTTGATGTTCAAAACGTTTTAACTGTACGACTCCAATTCCCGAAGAATAATTTTCGATTTCAGTTGGTTCCGCATTATCCGTATCAAATGGAAACCAAAGTTCTTCGGAAAATTTATGATGAAAACAAACTCCGATGAACAAAGTCAGAGCAAAAAGAAAACCAGCAAACGAACATAACAAACTGAAGTCGTAAAGATGTCAAAAATCGTTGCCTGCTTGCACCGAAGAGGAACCGTGACTGTCACACTTTTTAATGTCAAAATGTTTTCTATACTTACCAACTGTGGAGGAGCTCTAAACAGGTAACTGAAAGGATAGTGTAACAAGTTAACACATGAAGCAGCATATAAATCAGCATAGCGGGTAGCCTGGCTGGCAAAAAATGTCTGTCTATTGCCTGCAAAGAAGGATAATACCAGCACAGGTATCAAAGTCTGTTTGCACCCACATCTAAGTAAATTATATCAGAAAAAAGCAAATTAACACCTCTTTGCGGTGGACGCATAAGGCCAGTACCAAAGGTGTCCATCTAATAGAGAGGTAAATAAAAAAATTCAAGAAAAATGATAAATAGTAATTTAATTTGTTACAGCAAAGAGCCCAAAAGTGAGACCGCTTTTGATTTATTCACATTCTTTCGTGCAGATTTAATCCAATCAGAAGCCAGCTGGAAACTGTCCTCGACTTCTGATTGGTTAATGTCTGCGTGAAAGAATGTGAGTTAATTGAAGGAGGTCACACTTTTGGGCTCCTTGCTGTAATTGTAGACTTTCCAAAAGTCCTTCGTCGGATTTCATATGGCGCGGGACGAAGACCTCTCGCGACTTCGTCGCTCGCGGTCGGCCGCTTCGCGACCAAACAAGGCTCGCTCCGCTCGCCAAGAGGTCGACTTGTAGCAAGTCTACTGTAATTGGTGCCAAACTTGTCAAAATAAAGAAAAAATAATAATAATGATTATGATAATAATAAAATAGTTGTTTATTGATTACTTGATAAAAACACACATCTAATAATAACAAAAGAAGATTAATCGTGACAAATAAATGTAATCTTACCGCTACGGAAAAGACTTCCCAACTTGCCATAGCATGTCTCCATCATGTTTGTTACATCCTGATGGAAAAAAAAGCAAGTCTACTGTAATTGGTGCCAAACTTGTCAAAATAAAGAAAAAATAATAATAATGATTATGATAATAATAAAATAGTTGTTTATTGATTACTTGATAAAAACACACATCTTATAATAACAAAAGAAGATTAATCGTGACAAATAAATGTAATCTTACCGCTACGGAAAAGACTTCCCAACTTGCCATAGCATGTCTCCATCATGTTTGTTACATCCTGATGGAAAAAACAGTAACAAGTTATACATTATCCTGCAGGCTAATTTTTCGGGCAGGTGAACGAAGCGCTCAGTAGTGTTTCTTGGCTGGCGTCGCCATTTTTTTTATTTTGAAAGCACAGAAAGTACACAGATGAATAGAAAAAAATATATCGATAGGTTGTCCTAACCACAGGAATAAGAAGATATTGTAACTTGGATTGAGTTACTGTTAATATAGTAAGGCCCTATGAGCACGCTTACCCTAATGGCACTTTTTATTTCCGTGATATCTGGTTTATCAGTGGCAGCAGAATCTAAATTTCTTTGAACAGAAGAGAGTGATTAATTTGCGAGTCAAATACACCTTAACACCAATACGTGATTCAATCTATCAGAGTCTAAAGAAAAGACCTGACCGGCGTTTTTATGATTTATTACATCCACTTTGAAATCACTGGCTATCCGTGCAATCTGATTGGTTCTCAGCAGTGTAATACTCACTTATAAGTGTCCGCTAGGGCGACGTCAAGGTCTCGCAGTTTTCCAAACACGTCTAAAAAGAGAAGAAATGAAATCAACGAGTAAGTAAAAATAAGAATAGGCGAGTAGACCTGAAGAAACCGCAGGACTTACGGGAGAGACCACCTCGAATGTCACTTTGTGCATATTTTTCTTAAAGGTAAGAAAGCTTGATAAGCAGGTTACTGCTATAGTATAAGGAGAGAATTCTAAATTTTAGGATTTGGGTAGATAAATGTAAAGAAAAGAACGTGATCGATAATAGGTCACTTCCGAGTTGCCCCCAACATCCGTTTCAAAGACAATTGAGTCTATGTTCGAAACCATTGATATGAGAATGATTTGCTATTCTCATGCACATTAAACTGATTATCACAAGAAAGGTTCTGCACTTAGCTTCGTTTTGAAAGTGAGGGATTTTAGAACTCGGAAATGGCCTATTCAAATAAAGTCCTGGAAACGAGATTGGGACTGGAGTTGGTTCAATTACTGTCTTAGTAAACTAAGTAGTCGACTTATGTCTATTGGTTGACACTTGCGATTCAAGTAGCTTACTAACCTTGTCTGGACTGCCACACCTCGAGTTCTTGTGTCAGTTCTGGAATCACTAAGTAGGTTCTGTAAATTGGTGGGAAAAGCAAGAGCATCAAGCCCATGTGAGATAAATATCACTCCAACATAAAACCGGCCTCATCCTGTACAATCAAACCTGTATCAAGCAGTCCACCTTGGGGAATGGCTTAATGACCACGTAATTGACCACTCAAGAAAATACCTTCACATACCATAATGCTATCTGTGTGTCACCCCAAAATTTTACATGAGCATTGTTTTCAGTTTCTCCTGGGGCCATTTTAACGCCCAATAGAACCTGAAGACAATACTAATGCAACATTTTGGGGTGACAAACAAAGAGTATCATGGTATGTTATGGTATTTTCTGCTGTGGTCAATACAAGTTGACCGTTTAATAGAGGTTTAACGAGTTATTCAAGAAAATAAAGATGGTGAAAGAGCAAAATAACGCTCCCATGGCAAATTGACCTAAAGTGTTTCAATCTCTTCTTGCGGTCAGTTCGCCATTCCCCCAGGGTGACCACTTAATAAAGGTTCGACTGTAGCAAGCGCCAACTAGACCAACTACAAAGAGATAGTGGTCTTCCTAGACGGGAACCCCTAGCTGTCATGACTGGCAGAGGGGAGTGCATCCGAAACGGATACTGTAAATTCTCTATTAAGTCCCCCCAGAAAGCTTATTTCTTTCAAGCACGTTTTGGGGAGTGGGGGGGGGGGGGGGGGGGCGGCGGCGGTGTTTCATAGAGAGAGGGTACTTATCTAATTTAACAAAGTTGATTGTATCCATTCTCCATCAAGAACAAGAACGCAAAGTGGAAAAGCGCCGGCACATGAAGTTGGTCGTCATGCAGCCGAAATAACAAATTCGAACTTCTAGCACATGTATAAAACACACCAGATCAGTCCGCATGAAGTGTTATAGTCGAGATTAATTAATCCAGTCTATCATTTAAGAATAAGGAGGCAGGGGAGGGGGGCTAAAAAGGGGATTTGCTGTAGATAGACAATCAGCACCATGATCGTTCAAAGACGTTTTACAACAACCTCCATGGGGAAGCTAATTGATCAATATACCGACAGATTTATTTTTCTTTATATGCTGACGCCGCCCTACATGGGACCGTGTCGCATCTACATCGTTTGCCTTTTTACCTGATTCGCATTATACGTGACAGGAAATTAAGAAACGAATAATAGAGGACTTGTAAGACGTATCCCACCTCCATCCTTGCTTTTTCTTTGACTTGAGGATATCACCAAAAATGTGGTCACCTATGTATATGATGTCCTACAAGAAAGAAAAATACGACACCAGTTACCACATTAAATTTTCTGGCCAACCAAGAGTAAAGACGTTGGAGATGGTTCGGTATTTTTTGGTTGAGGTTGGGTTTTTAAGCGGTGCTTTACGGTATTCGCTAACTTATTGACCAAGCGTGAGGTCTGGACGGCTGGATAATTACCCTTGTTCTTTTTTTTTTCGTTTTTACAGCCTGACACGACGTCAAGGAAAATAAAAACGCAAAAAAGAACGTGGCCAATATTAGCCTTTCTGACACAGACAAGCTTGGTTAGAGAAGGATTCATTATAAAATGGCCAAAAATAACTTTTTTGTGGGATCAACGCGTAGGCCAATCTTGCCCACATGGATAGCTAAATACATGTACATATAGCAAAGGACTCGCTTCATCTTGCCCACTTGTGGATTCAGCCGTAAATAAAAACGAATATCTGCACAAAATCAGTGTTTTCCTACCTTCCCTTCAGCGCCTAACAGTTTGCAGAACACATCGGATGAGCCTAAAAGATACAACCAAAACAATCCGTTACAACCCCTCATGCTCTTGCACCTCATGACATAATGCGCATCGTAAATCCTTTATTAATCCTCCGTCTCTAATAAGCCCCCCTTTTCAGGGGAAGGAAGTCATTAAGCACCCCCCCCCCCCCCCCCCCCCCCAAAAACCCCCCTCTTTTTTTACACCTTACGGGACCGCCCCCACCCCCTTTTTAACAACTACTACAAAAGAAAAAGTATTTTTATCTTCACAAATATGAATATAATACAATTTAATCTAAAAGTGTAGTGCTGTTGATGTATAATTATNTATAGGATCCTATACAAGTTAAAGGACAAATAGGAAATATAGGAGGTCTAGGATGCCTGTTTAGGGTATATGTACATTTACTTGATCAAAATCACCAACTCTCTCCTATAATGCTCACAGCCACACCACGAGACCATGTTTAAACTTCTAACATGACATGTGCAGGGTTCTATCCGGGGTATTTGAGGGGTAGAAGCTTCCCCCCAAAATCATCCAGACACGACGAGGTCAGTGCACATGAAGTAAGTATTCCCTGTCTAAGGACACTATATGACAAGGAACATGGAGTATTATTATTTTAAAATAAAATACCACTGTAACATTTAGCCCAAATACATCAAGTTCGTCACCAGTAAAATTCGACGTTTCACGACCAAACCTGTGTTGCTTTTCAGTTTTCGTGTCACAATGACTCACCTCCAGAGAAAACTTGACCCTCCTTTAGTTCACCTGAGTATCTACCAATGCTCAGAGTACCGGTCTCCTAGAAAGTGAAGTGCAAATTAGACTGTTAAAAATGTTTTTAAAGAACTTGTTGTTCTTGGTTGCAAAACTTTGGCTATTTTAAAACAATCATATTTTCTCGTCAAGAGAGCTGCATATTCATGTCACTACGCCACCACTCACCACTGGTTTTCCCGCGAAATGAGGTCTGAGAAACGAACGCAGAAATTCCATACTGATGACGTGTCACTACCCAGATCTGAGTAGTGAAATTTGCTTCAACCAATCAGAAGCATTACCCAGATCTGGGTAGTGAAGCGTCATCAGTATGGAATTTCTGCAGTCGTTCCTCAGACGTCATTTCGAGGGGAAACCAGTGGTGGCGTCGCGAAACGTAGGCTGTTTTCTCGTGCTAGCTGGAAATCACCTTTTTTTATTTACCTTTAAGAGATGGAGTTGCAAGCAAGCTATGTTGACTTCACGCTCGGGCTTCAAGTCAGGGTGGATCAAGGTTTTTCGGAATTCAATCTCAGCTACTTGATTATTGCTACAGCAGGCGTCCTTTGAGGTGTTCTTTATACGCAATAGATCCTTTCACAATTTTTTTTTCAACTTTTAACGACCAGTAAGTAAATATCCATTGACACAGCTTAAAAGAGCGCCTTACCATTAGCAAACTTGCCAAGATTAAAGGTGATACTACACGTCCAAAGCGAACGAAGATATTGCTCCAGAACTGAAAGTCGCGAAATTTTACAGACGTTTGTATGGTGGGGGGCACGACCTTGCACTCCCCTCCACCGCGCCACCATACACGCGTCTGTAAAATGTCGCGACATTGTGGGGCACTCTCTTCGTTTAATGTAGTTTTTAACAAATCACCCTAAAACTTAAAACGCATTCTTTCCAACGGTGTTGACGGATTTTCGCTCACTGGTCCCAATCAAAAGTTGAAAAATCCGTGGAAGGATCTATTGATAAGATACGTAAACCTTACCTTAAAACATAGTTTATTGAGCAAAAAATACTTAATGAAAATAACATCTTACCGTGTCCACTCTCCGTAGTGCTGTTCCTAGAAGTAATAGAAGTGCAATGGATAATCAGGTTAGTCTGTCGTGACTACTCAATTCATTGCATACTATACAGACTACTGACTTGTAACTCTCACAAGCTGAGCTGAATTTACAGACTTAATTCACCACTTCAGCCATTGTTACTGACATGTACTTATGGAAACGTACCCAAGCGCTGCAGAAAGACTGAATAATTAACTAACTTAAAAGTAATATGTTTAGGCCAGTAGAAACGAATTTGAAAGTAATATGACAAAACTGTAATGGGTCGGTGGCCCAACCGGCCAATCACTGTAACGAGGTTCGTGGACATCCTTCCCCACAAAATGAAGTCTTCTTAAACAACTGTAAAATTATATTTTCCCAAAAAATGGGGGTTGGGGGATCCACGGGCCAACCCTCTCTACTTCTACGACGATGATGTTTACCGGTGATGTTTATGAGCTCTGAAAACTATCCACTGTGGACCCAAAACACTTAAAACACAATCCAGTTATTGAACATATGACAGTACTGAGCATGTACTGTCAAAAAGAAAGTAGAGACTATCGCCTCCTTTTCATTTACATCAGAGAAACAAATTATGCGTACATTATGAAGATCATTATTCACAAGCGCTGCTTATAGTAATACATTGAAAAGTTGGTCAAATTCTCTTTGTACCTTCTCCAAAAAACAGAGGTTTTCTCGCGTCAACACCAACGTAGTCAAAATAAGATGTCCACCTTCTAACTACTTTGCCTGTCTAACATAAATAGAGAAAGAATATAATAAATAAGACGTGGGCATTATGTTGGCCATCCGAAAGTTAGAATGCAAAACAGCTGTATTTTTGCTTTGCTCAAGAATGCAATCCCTCGTCAAACGTGAAGTCATATGTCCAGAAATGTACGCAACAACGAAAATAGCAAATTCGGCGAAAATTCTTCATAGGTTTGCACCAATTCAAAGATGTCCAAAGGGGCCCCTTTGGCAATTTTGACGAAATGACGAATTTGGCGAATATTTGCCGAAGGTTAAGCAAAAATTCTAATGAGATGTTTAAAGAAGCCACTTGAAAAGTGGCGATTTTGACGAATATGGGGAAAGTAGCAAATGTCGCGAAATTTTGGCAGAGTCGCCATTTGCGCCATTGCGCGCATGTCTGATCATACTTGGGGCGCGTAAAGCTCGGGAGAATCCACGCAGTTTCATTTAATACCAAAAAAACGACTGTTTACAGCTCATCTGAAAATTATTGCTACACATACCTCATCTTTCTCGTCTAGCAAGAAGGACAGGATTTTCTAAAGAAGAGAAAGTGGGGAAAAAATAAGTAAACACAATTTCAAGAAATTGTCAGAAAAGGGCTAACCTGACTCGGCATTGTCCCTTTTCCTCTTCAAATTATACATCAATTCATCAGCAATAATTTAAAAATGGCAAAGACAATAATTTTGTAAGCAGGATAAAAAAATTATATATCTTTTCTGAACTTTCAATTGCAGTTGTAAAAACATTTCCACACTTTTTCAAACCAATTAAAGCCCTATCAACTTTTAAACAGGACAACCAGAAGTAGGCAGCTGTTTTTAAAATGGCTTCTCTTTTACACTTCCTCATAATTTTTCTAATATGGTCTTGCTTAATGCTGCTTGCTAAGCTTAGTCGCGGGGACCTAATTTGACTGCATTGATTTTTTCCGTTTAAACACTTCTATATGTACTTACATCTGTGTAAGAGTATCCACTGTTAGTAAGAATGAATGTTTTACGTCCGTTCTTCCGCATTCTAGAAATTACAATATTGACAAAAATAATTAAAAACACACACAAAAAGACGCATCCACTGATAATACACAACACCCAAATGAAGAAATATGGATCATAATGACAAAGAGAACTATTCAGGATTCACCGAAGCATGTGACAAAGCCAGCAAGATGTTAACATACAAAAGTTAAACTGCTGGTCTTAACAGGTTTGCAAAAGCGCAAGATGTAACATCCAACACTCAATCAAAAGACTTCAATAAACATTTTGGACAAAAGTGAAAAAAACTTGGTTACATTAACATACCTGCTTAACAGCTTGGCGAGATTTGGCTAAAAATGGGGAAAGAGAAAACACCTTGGTTACAAAATCCATGCAGATTGCTTTTTTGTTGACACAGATACATTACTTTAATTTATTTTAGTAGCGTCAGAATTGAAGGGAAATGAAAGATATTTTGCTTTACATACAGTAGGTTGATTTTTTAAAAAATTGAACCATCACAAACCGAACGAGAATGGCTTATATACATACTAAAAGGTTACACAAACCTCTTTGATAACGTATGTATCAAGATTGTCAACAGTGATTTGCTTTAATGTACCCTGAAATCATAAATAGAGATCAGGTCAAACTTGTACTTTGAACAAATCAACAGGTTATTGACAGTGCACTGCC
>CALNXI010003946.1:5583-35068 GCA_942486025.1 Porites evermanni
TTTTTTTGCGCTCTTTGGCTTGATATCAAAGTGAGCATAACTTTTCTATAACTTCCCTTCTGTTTGGATTTCGATACATTGACCAAAAAGCTATGAAAAGGGGTTTATGAAAAGTTTTTATATTCCGATCACGCATGCTTTCAGTCACGTGCCAGATCAGCCAACGCGAAATTCGATCCATACAACTTCGTGCTTCCTACGCATTCTTTTATAGGGCTTTTTGCATTTGGTTGGTAAAATTCGATAGGTATAATTTATAATTTTGTGATCTTGCTTTTTGTGACATCAAGATGTAAAATAGAAAGATGACGCTGAAATCTTTAAATACTTGTCTTTTCTTGTCTATCGAGGGGTTGCAAGTGTTGCCATTGCTGCTGCGAAAGCAAGTTGTTAATTTCACGGCTGTCATCCTATATGTCATCTCTTGCTACTAGTTGACGTTTGAAAGGGAGTACCTTGTATGTTGGACATATGGGGGCGGGGGAGTTCACCATTCACTTTTGCCCCAGGGACCGGGGAGTTCACTGGCTCTCACATGCATAAAAAGTGAATGCCCCGCTAATGCCCGAGGGGGGGGGGTCCGGGGGTTTCAAATGACTGGTGCATAACGGGGATTCTTTATATCTTTAAGTCCTGCTCCACACATTTTACTTCTACCTTAATTCGGTGAAGAACGTCATTCGTTATACCGGAATTCATTCAGGAGCAGACTGATTTCATTGTGCCAAGCTTTTCTATACATGTTTATCAGGAGAACATAAAAGGTTTTACGTTCTCTTGTGCACATTCAAACAACAAGGTTTTTTGTATATCATTTGCAAGAGGCTGATACGAGCTAGGCAAAAGATACTAGAGGTAGTGACTGCATGCAAGAGAACTCTCTGCTCTTGTTGTCTAGCGCTACGGTTAGAGCCTCTGCAATTGCGTTCGGGGGACGAGAAGGAATACTAGTGTGGTAACTTCCTGTGACACCATGGGTATCCTGTGAATAAAAGCCGAAATGTTTGAAGGATCTTTCGTTCCTCGTTTGTCTTCCCCTACTACGTTCCAATCACCTTCTCAACATTCACACGCGACTTTGCTGCTGTGGTTGTGGTGAAAGGCTCTTTTACATTCTTCGGAAATTTCTTAGATACGGTGCACCAAAATTTAGAGAAATATGCGTTGCGTCTGGATGCTATGAACAACGCGAACTTGGCCACCGTTGTTAGCAAGCGCAAAAGACAACCAAATTTGTTAACTTAACTGAGACTGTCGCTTATGAAAATCATCCAGACGAACGCATGCCATAAACTATGATTGCTACCAGTAATAGAAGTGTCTTCAGAACTTACGTTAACATACACGCCATCCTCAGGTCGGGAGTCCATTTCTTTCTCACTTTTCATCATTTCAAACTGAAAGCCCACGTGATCAATAGGAATTGTGTATCTCCGTGCAAAATTCTGGCGCGCCCCTAACAATAGACAAATTTATCAGTTAAATCAAGAGACCATAACCCAGAGCGAGCAACTTCCATGCGCTCGTGTTACGGCGTTTTCACGGACCAGTTTATTTTTAGAACGGTTTTGGCGCGAATTTTGAATATTTTTTAATTCCACAAACCCGTCAGCAAGACCTACAGACTTAAAACTGGTATTTTTTTGCCTTTTAATAACGTTTAGCTTTCCTTTTTGGTATTTTATACTTCGAATGCCCTCATAGACATGGTGGAGATTCTATTCTCGGGGGGAATAATTGCCCTAAAATGTGTCTAAAAATAGATCATTTTCACTCATGTGAAAGCCAGGGAAAAGCGCTCTGGATACAAGGTTGTGGCTATGTAAATTTCTCGGAACAAAAGAACGTTTTCGCAGGAAAAAAAGAATTCAATCCCCACACGATCTTTTTTGATACGGCACCAAAATGGCCGCGTTTCATTGTTTCACACCAATATGGCCGCTGTGACGACATGTGAAAACGACCCATAATTGTTCAGGGCCGAGTTGTTCAAAGCTGGGTTAAGGTAACCCAGGGTTAGTGCAAAATTTGAATTCAGATTTGAAAGCTTAAAAAGCATATTCACTTAAATTCTTTTTATCTACAATATGATGATTGGATGATCTTAAAAGAATAGAGAAAATTATCCGAGAAAATGCTTCTGAAAAAAAAGGAAAAGAAATCCGGATTAAAATTTAACCTCGGATTAGCGGTAATCGGCCTTTGAACAACTGGGCCCAGGTGATAAGATGTATCAGTCAGGAAGCAATAATCCATACAGAGCTACAAAAAAAATAACCCACCTGTTAAGAAAGACTGAGTGAAGTAAAATCCCGAGATCCAGAACACGTTTGGTTTTCCATGGTCAATCCAGTCTTGAAAAAACGTCAGTCTAATAAAAGAAGAATTATTACCGGCTAATTAGAGAAGACTACAACCTTGGCAAGTTGCACATATTCAGCAGTATTCAGTCCGTCGGGAAAGTACTGCCCAGTGAATTTTACCCCTGTGGAGTAACGTTTGAACTGGCTCGAATTCAAATGAAGGATTCACAAGTAAAAAACAGTTTGGGCATTTCAAGTAGCGAGAACCCGTTGATCCGATTAGGCAATGACGTTGGAAGGAGAATTAAAATGTTGGTCATTCTGACGGCTTAAAGCGCTAGAAAAAAGAAAATCCTCTTCATAGACAAATAAGCAATACTCCATATAGCCTCCCTCGCACACACCGCGTGACGAGCTACATGACATACCTCTCTAAAAGGTCAGCCACATAGCTACCAAGTGGTTTGAGAGATGGATAGGACTTGGCAGACCAAACAGCTGGCACCTTGCCTACAAGCATGTTATTAAACACATCTTCAAGATCACCTGACATTACCACGAGACCCTGCAAGCAATCACCAAAGCAGTTAGTTTAGTATGGATGGGCACCTGATGTTTAGGAAAAGTTTAACAATAACTGTACCTAACTGAAATAGACTCAGCGACAAACAAAGGGCACGGCCTCTTCGATCAGGGTTTAAATAAGAGGACATTCCATTAACAGATGTAAACTCCAAAAATGTCAAGGCAAATTTTACATAGACCATTTAAAGCGAAATCGTTAAAGTTATTAGAAATAACTTTGATTTATTCCATGCAATTTTTCAAAAACTACCCCTTAGCTTCTCCCCAATGTCAACGATGTGTGAATATTATTTTGCACTGTCAATGCATGAATACAACCAAGACAAGAAGTGGTATCAGAATGACATGAAAGCAATAAACGTATTGATTCAATAACAGTTCTGAATGCAACAGGGTGTTGACAAAAAAAAACTAAGCCTGTTTGGGTGGGGTTTCTTCTTTTCATTTGTAATTTGAACATACTTTTTCCCTCGCAACTTTGCCACTTATGTGAATTTGCCAGAGCCAAACAGAGTATATCCTTTCAAGCCAATTTTCATTTTCATAAAGACCTTCGTCATTCAATAAAATCTCGCGCCTCTATTTGTCCTATCAGAGGCAAAACCATATCACTCATGGGCGCTTGCTGACACGCGTTTTTTTTCCCGCGCTTTTCGCCGGTTAGGTGTACTTGTTTCGAGATCTGATTGGTTTATTTAAATGTCGATATGTACTGTGATTGGCCAGTAGTCACTTTGGGTTTGGTTTTACGACACTCACAAGATTTGTCAGACTTACTTTGATAGCCTTCTGCAGGTTCTGTAGCGTACTTCGTACCACGGTGGTGAGACGGTTAAACCGAATTAGCTCCTGTCTAAGCACAGTGTTCATGGACTCTTCATAGACTACAGGGTACTTGTTCATCACCATCTCAATATCGAACGGAGGAGGGAACTTGGATAGGATATCGGCCGATAGTTCATCGATAACTTCAGCTGAAGATTTTCCACCTCCACCCGATTGACGGGGCAGGGTTAACAAGATACTGTCAAACAACTGAGGGACAAATACAAAAAATGAGACTGTTTTCAAACTGCTAAGATCATCAATTAAATAGCTTTCGACTGCAACTCAAACCATTATGCCAATGGAGAAGATTATCAGGTCGGCGTTATCCGCGCGCATCTACAACAAAAGAATGACAGGTGTCACTCACCTCTTGAGTCTCCTTCTGGTCTTTTGTAATGTCGGCATTCTCATGAAGACCAAACACTTCCGGGTGAGGTATGAGCGGCAATTCCCGGATGTAGTCCACGTATGACTCGTAATCTCCCTTGGCAGGTGCGTAATATGTACCACTGTCCGAGAACCTTAAGTAAAGGAACCACAGAAGATTATGATCACACTCATCATGTATATACCACACTGCTATTGATTCAAAATACTTAGCAGTTTTTGACTGGCTCAAATTCCCCGGCTTATTTATCATAACCAGCCCGCGTTGACCACATTTGGAAAATGCGAACAATGTACCATCAATTCAAGAATACGCAAAACACATGGCTCGTGGATGTTATCTACGGTTTTGAGGAGTATGTGCAAGAAAAAGCATCTTCTCAAACCGTGCTGAGAAATAAGCCAAAGTTTTGAAGAACTGTAAGTCTACGTGGAGTTAAGCGTTTTTTTAGAACTATAGAAATATTCTGAACGAATAATAAAACAATTGATTAATTAGGCTTTCGTATGATGTTAAGAGTTATGTTGATCTCGGAAGCTGCTATCTACCTCTGCCGATAACATTCTCCTCGATCTGCATAATCCTTCACATCGTACTCAGCCTCATTCAGTATTATTGTCAATTATCATTTTTCGTGTGTGGGACGACGCCAGGAGCGGGAAGTACCCATGTCAAAACATTATCGTGAGTTAACTCACTTGTGATCATCCTTGCCTATGATGTCTTCGCACACAAAGATGGACAATAGACAGACCAGCAATCGACGATCTTTGTCATCAGTGACGCGCCCACCATAGTTACATTGACCAATCAAATACGTAAGCGCGTCCAACGGAACTTCGTCGTAGTCATTCAAAAACATCTACGTAAACAGAATATAGCTCAGCGTCTTGTCTCCTCAATCTCTTTTATTAATATTCACTCAGAAAAATTCAGGCCCCAGTTGTTCAAAAGGTGGACAATGCTATCCACCGGATAAATCTCTATCCACTGAATAGCACAATTGATTTCCCAAATACATATCCACTGGATAGTGATTTATCTGTTGGATAGCGCTATCTACCTTTTGAACAACCAAGGCAAGCTCCCCTCGAGACAAACCACTAGATAAACTTGTGGTTTAGTGCTCAGTTATAACCATCACAGCTAACAACACTGGCGGATCCAGGGGAGGGGACAGATGACCGGGCCCTTCTTATCTGAAGGTCTGGATCTGCCACTAAACAACCTTCTCCTTAATACCTTTTTTTTCGGTTGCTTTACTTAAACGTCAAGGTAAAAAGGTAAAAGAAGTAAAATGGAAGTTTTAAAGAAAAATGGGAATAAATGGCTTTGGGAGGAAATGTGCGGTAGTTAAAGATCACAGCTTCAGATCTACCCACAGTTTTAAGACAAAAACACCTTTGTTGGTGATTCCAGGTCGAAATGGCTTGGAATCGTTATGCGGACAGTTTATATGTTAATTTTCTTTGCCACCTTTGTGGCTTTGTCTGTGACATTTTAGAAAAGGTACAAACTGAAAAATATTTACACTGAAAACGACTCAAAATACCTGCAATTGCCTCATACTGATCCTTAGATCCGATTCGTTAAACTCGTAAGGAATATTCCACCCTAAGGGACCAAACTTTCTTCTTTCCTGAACCAAGGCGTGGAAGAAACAGAGTCCAAACAACAGTTTCTCCCAAGGCGCCGGCTAAAATGGAATAAGAGAGGAGTGAGAAAAAGAAAAGCAAATTTTATGAGCAAAGAGCATCATAAAGAGATGTATACATTAATAGCTGGAACAGGCGAGAAATTCGTGTTTAACAGACCAAACCAACAACGAATTGAAAAAAGCAGGGCGGTTATTTTTCCCGCTCTTTAAAGTGCCATCTGTTCACATTTCTCACCAATCTTTACCCCCTTTAGATTTTCTGTATTCAGTTTAGGTTTTAGGTCTTTTAGCCTGGACCAGGCTCCGCGGTGAGGGAAATAGGCGGCAAAAAAAATCGGCGAGAGCCAAAAATCTCGGCGAGCGAGGCGAACCGAGCTTAAGTCTGGGGAGGGGCAGGGTGGCGCCCTTCCCCCTTTCCCAGTCCCCCGCTCGGCTCGTACATTTGTTTTTCTTCAAAGCATTCACTCACTTTCTACTCTTGAAAATTTTCAGTCTACAAGAATTTAACAAGACCTTGACTGCTGACCTTATTACAAGCAGTGAAGAATTCCTTGTCTGAAATCGGATCGTTGAGGTATGAGCGTAACAAGTTTGAACGAAGACCTTTTGGAGGCTCGTTGGTCATCTTTACTCCTAAAAAGCATCAACAGTAAATTTAAAAAACTTCGTGCGTGGTAAACCATAGCTTCCCTGAAAGATGAATATATTTCTTTATACACATCGACCTTCGTGGTAAATTTAACCTGCTATTGAACAATTTCGGAGCAGTAGTACACACATATTTTACTGGTGTTTCTTTAAATAACGCTTTTTTAGTAACAATAATTAGTATTAAAAAGGAAAAAAAAACTGCTATACTTGTATGCGTCAGTATGATCCGCGACATAAAAGTAATGTAAAATTATACACACCAATAAAGATAATTAAATTAAAATTGTAAGTTTAAATACAGTAAAATACTCCAATGGTTTCTTTACGCTGCAGAAACCACGTACTTTATGGCCTTTTGCACCGTGTGATTTGGTGAAAACAAAAGCGAACATTCTTAATCCTAACAGTATGCGGGACGCGCGTCACATATGAATACAGGGCGCCCAGCCCGACATGGACGCACGGCGACTCATGTGTTCTCTCATGCCTGCGACATGATCAACTTTAAACCATTCTCTTACCGTTTTGCAGGATGGACACAGGAAAGTCCGGTGAAGGATAACTGGTCAGCCATAATCTAAACTCCTTGTGCGTGTTATCCGGAACAAGTACATCTTCGCAGATTTTCTCTAGTTTTGACATCCAGCTGGTTGCTAAATGACAGTTCTGAAGTACAACCCATGTTCCTTTCTTTAAAGCTTGTTCTATCATGCGTGTCGCTATGGGGCCCTGGGAGACAAAAGAGAAAAATCAAACAAATGTCTTAAGCGCTTTTCAATAAAAACAAAGCTCTTCCCTACGCCCCCTGCCCCACGCCGCTCAAGTGTGTGTCAGACATGTGCCATTAGGCGCTTTGTGGATAATCAAGTTCCTCTTCTGGTGTGTTAGCAAACTCGTCAGACCAAGTTCCATTGCTACAGAGGAGTGGCAACAATTGGACTTTCGACTCCTTTGTTAAATTCCAAGACAAACGAAACTCGTTTCAGCAGTGATACAGCTCTTAGTGTGTCTAAAGTTATTTCGTGTCTATGGTTTTGAATATTGTTATTGGTTAAAATAAGCTCGCCTCTGTTTCTCAACCAATCAGAAAACAAAACTCTACCAGCTGTAACTTGCTCGGAGGTTTTTCCCGCGCTTGGCACCGGCTCCTTGCATTTGCTGTGAATTCTGATTGGCTAACTGGATTGTTTGCGTTTGATGTGATTAGTCAAAGATATGACTGAGTCTGCATTCACGACACTCTACTGAAAACCGCGGCAGGATTAGCTCACACGGTAGAGCGCCTGACTGCAAAGCTCAATAGTGAGGGTCTTAAAATAACTGAGATTTAAAAGTTCTTCCTCGGCCCTGCAAACGGCTAGAATTCCGAAGACGTAAAAACAGTGCCCTCGATTAGCACTCTCTTACTAAATACATTGACACTCAAATAAAGTGCGTTTTTTAAATACACCAGTGCAACTCACCTGTCCTTGGCCGAGTGAAATAGTCTGAATTCTGTTTCCACCAAAGCCTTTGTCACTAGCAAACTTGAGCAGACCAGCCATGGGATCAGCTCCAGGTGATAACACGAATATCAGCGGTGCACAGCAGTGGGAATCATTATAACTCAACTGTAAATTGAATGTCGGCGGTTCAATGTACGAGCGACCCATATTTTCCACGATGAAATCCTGTAAATTATTGGTCAAGTGATTATTAACTTATAAAAATGTATAGTGCAGTACAATAATGTCCGGTAGACTTCACAAATAAATATATTGTCATTTAACTCGTACCACCACCAATAAGATGAAAACAAAAAAACAAAAAAACAATGAAACATTTTCAGAAACCTTCAAAGAGAAATTGCTTTAAAATGGTCAAATATCAGAGCATGTATGAGGGTAAAGCGAATTAGATCTTTAGCAGATATCACTTTTATATATTAGATTTTCTTCATTTGTTTTTATATGCATTATTTTGATTATCTGTGTAATTAAATTGAGTAAATAAATAAACTGATAAATAACCTGAACGGCAGGTACGACCTTATCAGGTCTGAGGCATCGAAGAACCACCAGCCTGCAAAAATGAAAAAAATTAAAAACGAAACGATGACTTGAGCGTCGTGAAGTGATGTGGTGTAGTGTGAATTCAAGCAAGCTCTGCCAGGGAAGCGTAAAGAAACATCCCTAATAGACTTACTTGAAAGTGACTTAGGCCCTTAAGCAGGTCAGACAGGCTTTAAACAAGCTGTAATTCTTTAGAGACTGTGCGAAATTTATGAAGCAAACAACGAAAACTTTTCTTTTTCTGTCTCTCCCTTTTGAGACAAATGGCTAACTCAGTATGCAATGTCTTAAATTTTGGTGTTGCGATCGTGCCAGGTATAGAAACCCTGAAATGCGACCGTTCAAAGCATCACGAACAAGAATGTTTTTATTTTGGCACGAAATGTTTCTCCTGCGAAAGAGACTACCTGGCACTAAATTAAAGGCTATGCGGGGGGGAAACACCGTCTTACTTTTAAGAATCAGACAAAGAGTCATTGAGAGATCCTTGCTGTGGAACATTTCTGTTTTGGATCCTCTGATATCATAAATGATTACTTTAAGCCAAAGAAAAGAAAAGATAAGTTTTTATAGCCTGTTGACTTACCGATCGAGACCCGACACAGCGTCCCAAGGATCTGGCATCTTCTCTACATGAGGTGTAGCTGAGTCATAAAAGGCTTTCCAACCTGGATCTGGGAAACCTGATAACAAGAAAATAGTATGAAAACATTCACTTGCTTATTCGAAATTATTCCTTCTGTTATAAGGGAAACCACCACAACAACAAAAAACAATGTCGAGTGCTACACGACAAATTAGAAAGATATGATCTTCTTTCGGATTCAAATCTAGAATCTCTGATTTTAGCCTTTTCTGTGCGTTTATACAGCGGGGCCCTGGCGGGGAATGGAAAGCAGAGCAAAAGGCCTGGAACAGTGCGCTGGACTTGCAATTCGGAGGCCTCGAGTTCAAGTCCCGCCCTGACCGCTAGGTGGATTTCTTCTCGATAGTCCCGAGTTCAAATCCTCGGCCACGCTTGTAAATAGCCAGCTGGTTTGCCTCCGGCAGTTGGGATTCTTAACCCCATTATGTTTGATTTCAATTATTTGCTTCGGAATTTGTTCGTCTCTACTAGCATTAGTGCTATAAATACTGCCGAGTGTAAATGACGGAAATTTATTTATTTTCATTTTTTCTTCAACTCCCCGCTACGACAAAATAACTTTTGGAAAACTTTAAGGGTCGTTTGTACAATGACTCTGTTGTTTTTTTTTTATTGCGGACACACCGCTAACATACGTGCTTTTGGTATGGACATCTACAGGCCATAACAACAGAAAATCGTAAGAACAATCCAAAAAAAGTTATCTTTTCCACAGAATTGGATATAAGACTTCACTTACTGTCCTTCAGTCCTTTTAAGTTGGGTAAGTCAGACGCTCTCACGATCTCCGACCAGGATTTTTCGGTCAGCCACTCCGAACAAGGATTCGGAAACGGATTATCGAGAGCTACTCCACCAGTTAAAAGGAACCTCCAAACTTGATCATCTACTTTACCCCTGGGAATCAAAGAAATTTCCATTTTAATGAACATGGCAGTCAATTAAAGTTTGTACGTTAAAGGGTAAATGAATAGTTTAAAAACTGCGAAATTTAACAATGATCGCGACTTGTCAAACATCATAATAACGAACGTTATCTAAACTGACTAACCAATCATGGAAAATGCTAAAAAACGACAACTATATTCTGAGCTCCCAATTCGCTCACTTTTCCTTGAAAGCAAAGTAAACCAACCAAAAGCTGAGCGCGTTGCAGCCGACGCACGTATTCCGGAACAAGTGATTTCAAGAGTTAATGGAAGGCAGTGGTCGAATGGTTCATGGCGTTGGACAGTATTCTCTTCTGGTCTCATCTTCCTCGAGGGTGAATTTTCACTCGCGCTCGTGTATTTGGTTCACTCTACCCATTATTATTATTAATTTTTCTAGACTCTTACTTTCCCTTCATGATTCCAATGGTGAGAGTTATGGAGAAGAGCAGCTTGTCTTTCTCAAACAGCGAGCGGCACACGTTGGAGTAGATACTATGGGTGAAATGATCATTCAGACTTTCTATCCTTTCTTCCAGGTCTGAAGACGGTCGGCTGTTACTGATCGACTACAATAAACAAAAACAAATGCAGTAAGATACGAATGATGTTTAGAAGGAGCATTACACATGGTTTTGAACTCTTTGAATTGACATTTTCAACTTTTGGGTTTACCTCGTTGTAATAACCCGCGAACTTTTTTCTTTGCCTCCTTTTGTTTTTCTAGGTTCTATTGTGTTTACGTCTTTGTTTCACGTAACCCGGGAGTTCATCAGGTTCTTACACCGAGGATGAGCCCAAGTTTTGAATCTTTGAACGTTGTTTTAACTGTTAAGTTGATACCGTAAAACTCCGAAAATAAGCCCCTCCATGTATAAGCCCCTCCAAATATAAGCCCCCCAAACTCGTAACGCAAAAAACCCTCCATTAAATCGCCCCTCCAAATATAAGCTCCCCGGGCGTTTGTACTTGGAAATTGCCCTCAAATTCTAAGGAAAACAAAGCAAAAACGGTAAATTTCCTTCCAGCTATAAGGCTAGCCCAATTGATTTTGAAACGCAAATTTCCCTCCATAGATAAGCCCCTCCGAATATAAGCCCCTCCAAAAATAAGCCCCTCAAAAAGGGCCTTTGAAAAATATAAGCCCCGGGGCTTATTTTCGGAATTTTACGGTATTTTATGTCAACCACTTTCCCCTAGTATGTTTTTGTCCACGCACGTAATTTAACGTGAATTTTTAGCTTTTAGTCAATAAGTGCCCGTTACGTCCTCGTTGTACTTTTCCAGATTTTTTTCGCTCTCTCTTCGTTGTTTAGTTTTTTAGCTCAAGTTCGCATTTATTTGAGATCAAGTCAGAATTTTTAATGGCACTTGAGTTTACCATTCTTAGAGCCAAAGGAGCTGAATTTGAGTAACGTAGTGATTAACCATGTTAGTGATTATTGGTAGACGAGTTTAATATTGGCCAATAACTAAATAATATGTTTTACCTAAGGGTATAGGTTTATAAACCATGTGACTGAGTATTGGTACACGAGTTCAATATTGGCCTGTGACTGCATAATATGTTTTACCTGAAGGTATAGGTTTATAAACCATGTGAGCGAGTATTGGTACATGGGTTCAATATTGGCGAGGTCTGAGATGCAAAAGAACAAGATGGAAGAGTGTGTTGCTACTGGTTTGTATCCATTTCGAGTCTCGTCAATTTCCTTCTCTGTTGCTGTAGCGATTTCCTGAAAAAAAAAAAATATTTGAACTAACGTCACTTTCGTGTCAGTCATTAACCACGATTATAAGGGGTTTTAAATGAATGATCGAGTATTTAACATGCGGCGAAAATGCACGTGAAGCCACAAAAGCGATAAAAACACCAGTGGAAAAAGAAAACAAAACAGAGACAAAGTCAGGCAACGCGGCAAATACTTCATGGTGGTATTAAAAACAAGTACTTATCGGCTGCTTCGCGGTCAAGTTTGACAAACAATAATGAGAATTACAGAAGTTTTTCTTTGAAAATCCCTTGAATCGCTCCGCAGTATCGCGAAACGTTTGACAGTTATGACATCACAATGTTAAAATTAGAACTTTGCGAGCATAGAAGGAATGACGTCACAGTCACAGCTCGCGCAGAACTCGGAAGTGCTTTTCCCCCTCAGGTTTTGAAAGAATTATGTACAACTTTTAAATTACCTGTTTAGCGGAAATTTCTTCCGACAAAACCTTTGAAGATGAGAGGATCTTGATTGCAGTTTCATCCTCTAAAATGTTTCCCTATTTGGAAATGAATTAAAAAGATTGAAAACGTTGCACAATACAGCAAAACACGGAAAAAGATGAGACAGTCAATCACCAAACAGGATGAGTCAAGGAAACATTTCACTACTACAAGCATTTCAAACCACAGGATTTTTTCTCTTTCTCTCTCTTTGAACTTCAAAGTTCTTTAAGATAACCTTAGCACTCATGTATGCCTTCAGTAGAGTGCTATCGACTTTCGTTGGCACATATTAAGCACGACTGAAATCGCAGTTGAGTTCTTATTCAGTTTACCGTCGATACCCTTTCATCTCTATCCCATTTAAAGAAAATTTAGTCAGGAACTAAACTGTAGGAAGTTACCTCGGAAGATGACAACACCTCTAGAATCTTGTCTTCAATTTCTTTGAGCTGAAAGCAAATAAAAAATCAATAACTCAGAACTACGTAAAAATATATACAACAGGAAGCAACGTCGAGACAAAAATTAGCCGTTTCTAAAACCAACCTGTTTTTTATTGGCCGCACTTTCCAGAATAAGTTGGTTCTTCTTTTCCTCCAGTTCAGGTTTCTCTTTAGCAGCCACAATCCCAAGCAGTTGATCCTCCAGCCCCAGGGGGGTGATCATAAAATTCACTAGGGTCACCTTCACTGAGATCTCAGGCAAGTAGTGAGGATTACGCAGGCGCGTGGTGATATAAAACCGGAAGTCACGTGAATATTCGATGCTGTTCTCTCCGAGTTTGAGATACTACGGAAGACAGAACCACAAAATAAATAAGAACAGGAACCTATCATGAAGCTAAAAGAAGTATCAAATCGCGGATTTGATATCCTTTGATCACCAGAGACTAAGAATCTAAGAATCGTCAAAGTTAGAGTTGTTGTGTTTAAAAACTGGGTTAACGTCAGCTACTCAAGAGGAACTGGAATATCAAAAAAAGTCGCTTGGTGCCGGCTAGAGTTTGCTGAGGTTCAACAACTTTCCGATAGATGTAAAAAGACCAATTTAATGGTGCATTTTGTTTAAGTGCCATTTTAAAATCTAAATCCGGATTTTCCTCAAAAAAGCAGAATCCAAAAAGGGATTTTGCCAAGCAGAATATTCGTCTGCGACGTGGATTTCCATTAAAGAGATCCGAACACGAAGTCCGTTTTGGGATTTTGTGTTCAAATGGGAAATCCGAAAAATCAGAATTTCCCACAACGTACCCTTATTTTTAATTCCCCTGCCAAAGAATGTGTCGGGAAAAACGCACTCGGAGAGCTGGCGCCCACACAGTCAGAGCTTCGTTCGCATTCGGCGTAGCACGTACGGGGTGTTAAGTTCATCAAGAGGTTAGCAAAATTATCAGCAGAGAGTTCATACATCTGTTTCGGGAGAGACAGCGTTTAGAACAATTTCTGAACTAAGAAGAAAAGTCTACGCACCTCCACGCCACCTTGTTTGAAGGTTTGCTTCAAGAGAAGCGGCTCAAGAATTGGATCCAGTTCCTCTCCAACATTTTCCATCAGAACAGGCGTACCAAACTGTAATCACAAAGAACGCAACTATCAAGAGACGTTTTTGAAGAGTCCCCAATAGATTTTTCGGGATACAGGATTTGCCTTATTTGAAGGCCGGGACTCAAGATTTTAAAGCAAACTGGTGTTGGATTCGGGATTGATAGCATGTACGGAATGCGGGACGCCAAAGATAACCATCGGGATTTCCAGCTTTGTTTTGAGGGTCCCCAATAGATTTTCCGTGATGCGGGTTTTGCCGTCTTTGAAGTCCGGGATTCAGGATTGAATGTATAAGCACGGGATGCGGGACCGGGGATCCCTAAAAAACCATTGGGATTACGGGGTTGAGCGAAAATTTGGGTCGGGATGACGGGATTGAGGAACCCTGTTGGGAACCCTCGTTTTTAAGGTGGCTTTTGTGGTCAATACAACTGAGCCTTCCGACTGTTAAAACACCGAATAACAGTCCCTACTTTCACAAGTAGGTTGGGTATGATCGTCGGGGTCAACGTAGTACTGAATAGAACTGTTGTTGACAGCGGCTTAACTGACAGACGACCAATACTATCGCGACTTAATTAACCAATCACATCAATAAGCAGAGTTTGATACCTACAACTCACNCCACGCCACCTTGTTTGAAGGTTTGCTTCAAGAGAAGCGGCTCAAGAATTGGATCCAGTTCCTCTCCAACATTTTCCATCAGAACAGGCGTACCAAACTGTAATCACAAAGAACGCAACTATCAAGAGACGTTTTTGAAGAGTCCCCAATAGATTTTTTGGGATACAGGATTTGCCTTATTTGAAGGCCGGGACTCAAGATTTTAAAGCAAACTGGTGTTGGATTCGGGATTGATAGCATGTACGGAATGCGGGACGCCAAAGATAACCATCGGGATTTCCAGCTTTGTTTTGAGGGTCCCCAATAGATTTTCCGTGATGCGGGTTTTGCCGTCTTTGAAGTCCGGGATTCAGGATTGAATGTATAAGCACGGGATGCGGGACCGGGGATCCCTAAAAAACCATTGGGATTACGGGGTTGAGCGAAAATTTGGGTCGGGATGACGGGATTGAGGAACCCTGTTGGGAACCCTCGTTTTTAAGGTGGCTTTTGTGGTCAATACAACTGAGCCTTCCGACTGTTAAAACACCGAATAACAGTCCCTACTTTCACAAGTAGGTTGGGTATGATCGTCGGGGTCAACGTAGTACTGAATAGAACTGTTGTTGACAGCGGCTTAACTGACAGACGACCAATACTATCGCGACTTAATTAACCAATCACATCAATAAGCAGAGTTTGATACCTACAACTCACTTTGACTCTGAAGATGACTGCAACACAGGTTGTCAAAACGTGAGTTACTGTCAACAACAACAGTATTCAGGACTACGTTCACCCGCACGATCATACTCAACTCACTTATGAAATGACTCCTGGATTCAAACCTTTCACAGTCCCTACTTCCACTTCGTACAACCGAGGGCGCTCTCCATTTGTCAGAACTGGCTGGCCGGACCATTGCCGGACCAGTCAGTTAGCAAATGAAATCGGCTTTTTCAAGGGTTTTTGCTGAAGAAAAGGGGTTTTTGCTGTAAAACCATCTCCTTCCTACACACTATTTAGGATTTGACTGATCTGGCTGGATAGTTTTTATTAATAGTGAAATTCTCATTACGACAGGAAGGGTCTAGTCGGTCAGTTCTGACAAATAAAAAGCGTCCTGAAAAAGCAAAGTGAAAAAAAAAAAGAAAAGAAAAGAGAAAGAAAGAAAGAAAACCTCTCCTACCGTAATACTGTTCTCCAGGGTGCGGATGTAGTTGGAGTCAGATAGTTTGATAACTGAAAGTTTGTTTTCTTTTTCCATGTTCTTAATCCACTTGTTGGCTTGACCTTGAGGATCAATCATCAGTGGCCATCGTCGCGCGTTATCCACAATAATCCCGTTGTCGACTGAGAATGAATCCACGGGGAGACCAGCAATGTTCCAGGCGCGGATTTTGACAGGGCTTCCGAGAGTAGCGTTCAGAGAGAATGATTCGGAGCAGGGAATTTTCTTTATATTACACTGTTCTACCCAGCCTGATATACAGTCCTACATGACAAAGGAGGAAAAGACAACACAAATTAAAGCGGTAGTGATTGAAGGACGAAAGTCCCTTCGTTAGTTTCAACGATCACGCTTTTCACGGGAGCAGTATACAAATCGGGACTCACTCTTCGGTTCCTAACATCAGAAAATAAATGATAAGAAATATACGAACGCATGCAGCAAGCACGAATGTATGAATTGCAAAGTTTATTTTCTACCGAACCGTGACTGATCTACGTTAAAGCCAGCCAACCAAACACAACTGTAACGCGCTATGCGTTTGCTCTCGCTTTGTGCCGGCTACCGCTATATATTTCCAGTTCTGATTTCTTTGTTGCGTTGTCCGCGTGTGATGAGTGTCATTTCTGGCTTGAATTAAGCGGTTTAGTTACTAAAGAAGTTCCGGATCATTTTACGTTTCTGTGAAACTGTCCACCTACCCCTTCTCTAAACCAACATTAACACTTAGTTCTTACTTAGGGCAAAATGTTGGCTTAGGGAAGGGGTGGGTGGGCAGTTTCCCAAAAACGTAAGATGATCCAAAGTTCCCTCAGTTCAAGTGCTCAGTTTTAATTTAAAAAAAAATGAATAGCAGGGAAGAGACAATACGAGCATGTATAGAATGATCAGTAAGGTCAAATGTGAACTTACATTCCTGAAGTCCACAGTGAAAGGACCCAAATAAGCCACCACGCCTGAGGACAAAAGTACGTCACCAGTGATCCTGTCATATTTTTCTCCCAGTACACGAGCAGCTTCCGTCCAGCGGTCTTTCTCACCACCCAGTCCTCCGATCAGCTTTTCAGCTCGATCAAGCTTTTGTTCACAGATCATGATGTTGTGCTCCAGTTCTTTCTTTTTGTTGGTCATGGCGTCAAATTCATCGTTTAGAGCTTGAAGTTTGTCGACAACCTAACAGCGAAAGGAGAACATTCAAATTAACCAACAGTTTTTAATCTCTTATTGCTGACAACCGAAGTACAGTAGTGATGAATACTGATAATTTCAGTACACCAAACAACAACAATATCAAATCTCTACATTCATCAACTTCATCCAACACTGTTCCGTCTGACCTCGGCCTTTGTTGGACGGTTTTGGATATTGTTTGACATAGAACCATTAGGCCAATCAAACGTATCCAATACCATCTAACAATGATGGGCCAAAAACTATGGATGATGTTGGATCAACATGGTGGATTCGATCAAACAGGCAGTATATAATATAGCAACAACAAACCTCTTTGAGCTGAGCTCGTTTCGCATTTAACTTCTCCATTTGTACCGAGAGCTCGGCTTCTGCTTGAGCAAGTTTCTCTTTCTTGGGAGCAACAACCTTCAAATGATAATAATGATGTTAGATTACAATGCAAACAAGACAACATATTTCTAAAAACAAAAAGATCACGGATCAAATTAACAGGTTTCAACGATGCTACTCCGCGACTATACTGTCCTTTTAGAATTCTAATTTGTTTACCCAAGAACTCGTTTAAACGTGCCCGTGCGGTCCAGATCGAATTGGAATTAGGAAGTGTTGGGTTTTGAACAGAGGGGAAAACTGGAATACTCGGAGAAAAAAACCTCTCGGAGCAAGGGAGAGAACTAACAACAAACACAACCCATATATGGCGTCGACGACGGGTCTCGAACGGGGACTACATTGGTGGGACGCGACTTCTTTCACCACTGTACCACACTTGCCCCCCAATCGAGAATGGAGGATCACAGAGAAAAAATAAATAAGAACTCAAATAGGATCGTTTAAGTATTATAAGTTGTAACTAAGACTAAAACTTACCTTAGCAACTCTCTCGTAAACCTCCATTGCACGAACCCATCTACACAGACCTTCACAGGCGGAAGACACTGAACGAATGTTGTTGGGATCAAAATCAGGGTTCGTGACATACCTAAGGAAAGACGCAACGCACTTCAACACTCGGATATGACTATAGCTTCCAATACAATCCCATTTAAAGATGGGATGGGCCGGGAAGTGATACGCAGCAAGTTGTTGCAGTGTTCATGGAGACTTCAGTGTATATAGAGTCGTCAAGCATTGTTTACATCTTTACACATAATAACAGGACAAGAGTTTGGAAGTTTCACCGCGTTCAAGGGTTATCAAAGCATGCAGAAACACTGACGTTCCTACAACTTAATAACATTTATTTGCTGGCGTTATGTAATATGGTCGTGTAGTTACTTTGCCGTGGTGCAGAAATTTTTTATTTCCTTTTGGACTTTGGTCGATATCATTTATTTAGTGAATTCAGTACCCGTGCGATCAAACAACTATCTACATTTTTTTCAGTTTCATCTCACAGGCTGAGATGCGACGTCAGGGAAACAAATTTGACGTCTAAAATTACGTCAATAAATGGCATAAGCTACGTGAAGCCTGCCCTTTCTCCGATTTCTCGTGGGGGAAGGGTGTGCACAAATCATCCTACCAAGCAGTAAAAGCGCATTTTCACAACTCACTTCTCTCTGATCTTTTTAATAATGGCGGCTGGAATGTTATCCTTGTCGTAAACTTTCAAGGACTCCAAGAATTTCAAGTCTCCAAGCATCTTCTGTGATGGGCCCCAGAAGTCCTCCACCATGCGTCCCGAGCCCGACGGATCTGGTTTTCTCTCGGGTTTTATTCCTTTCATAATACAAACAGCTTCCATGACCAGCTTCACAGCTGCAGGGGGATTCTATAGAGAGAAATAGCACATGTCATTAACACCCACACTGAACTGAACGCTGGATAAACATTCTATCAGAACCTTCTTTCAGAATGATGCAGAATCTCCAGACTGAGGATGGCGGCAGTCAGTTCGCTTTTAACCGACGGACAGACACTTAGTGCCAGTTCCAACACTGTCTAAGAGAGTCGGCTGCATGTACATTGCTACATTAGTATGTCATTGGCTTAAATGTTTCCCGTCACTTTCTTTACCACTAAAAAGTAGTTCCAAAGAATTTGAATAGAACGTAATATAAATCTAGCCGAAATATTTCGGTTGAATCGCTTGGCCTTCGTCGGTTGAATCGTATTGTAGAAGTGGAAAGTAGTTTATTGTCCCTTTTGCCTCCTGCGTTTCGTCATTCAGTTATCACACCATTTATGAAAGAAAAACAATCGTTTTTCGACGCTGCGGACCGGCTTCGCATATAGAAAATCTGATCTACACGGAACTCCCAAGTCTAGGGTACTGCCGTCAAGACTTTCCAATTTTTTTTGGTCTTCTGAAACTTATTAAAAGTTACCCATTTAAGGGGAGCCCAATTTGCATCTACTCGTCAGTCACACCGGTGAAATATTTTACTGTTTTATTATAATCTAAGAAATCAGTTACCACGCATTTGCTCATGCACGGTAGTGTCTATAACATACCTTCATGGTCTTGACCATACTGATATCACTGGGTTTGAGGGTGTTCAGCGCCTGCATGGCTGCCTCCAGGGCCGGCATAGCTTCAGCCAGATCGCTTTCACACTCATCCTTAATGCCCTTAGCTACAGCTGCAGCTTCACTGGCTACTGCTTCATCTGCTGCTACCACCTGCAAACACACAAGGATAATGATGAAGAAGTTTTGTATTTCCCTGCATTTGAGGCCCATCCATGGTTGGGATGTAATAGCACAAAAAGGTTTACAGTGTCGGAAGTAATTTTGTGTTTGGTTTGGTTCGTGCGTGCCTGGGGACTGGCTAAAAAACTCGCGTCACTTGCTCAACCAATAACCACTAAGAAACCGAAACAATTATCTCGTCCTTACACGCGCTTTCCCGCGCTGAAGTCCACTTCACATTTTTGTTGGTTCACTGACTATTTGCGTTCCTTTTCATTGGTCACATAGTAACTTTACTTTCGGTTCTTTAACTCTCAGTTGAAACCGAACCAAAGTTCTTACGAAAATAGAGTGCACATCTCTTACCCTGACTTCGCATCTTAATTTTTCTTTTAAACTTCGAACACTTTTCCTCTTCACGACGGGATGTTACTAAAATGGGGAAAGGGGAGCGGGGAACAAGCACTGGGATCGGGAAAATGAAAAAAAAGAAACAAAACCTAAGTTGAACCCAAGCCCTAGAAGTAACTTCATTTCCAATTCTGTGTTGTTCCCATTTTTCATTTTCCCGTTCCCCGATCTGCGCTCTCTGTTTTAGTAACACTTGATCGCAAATATTTTTTTTGAACCACTTAAAGTTGAAAGGTTTTGTTTCATTTCAATTCATTTTAAATTTAATTTATTCATAACTTCAATAATGCATTGATGAAAAACTTATAGTATTCGCGTATAGCGAGAGCTGAAGCGGGTAGTGCTAACGATAAACTAAATTCTACTAAATGCAAATACTACAATTCATACTGATTGTAAGAAAAAAAGGTAGCCTGCGTAGCTTGGAAGTAGAGGGCACGAGAAAAAAAGTTCGCGCGAGAAAGAGACGCGCGTGTCTCCCTCGCACGCGCCCGTTCTCTCTTTCGCCCACCACTTCCAAGCGACTGCTACGCAGGCTAGTAAAAAGGGAAAAACAAAAGAATGAAATTACTACAGAGTTATCAGAAATAGAAGGAAAAATTGAAATATTTCAGTAGACAATGACTCTAAATTTGCACCAAAAACACCGGACGAATCTAGCAAGCTCTTACCTCCTTTTTAGCCTCTACTTCAACCGTATCCTGTTCAATTTTGACCATCAGCTTTTCCGTTTCGGCGGAAGTTTTAATCAGTTCCGGTTGAAGGTCACTAAGCTCCTGTTGCATGACGGACACCTGTGATGAAGCAAAGTCCAGTTTCTCCAGGCCAGTGACGTAACGTTGCTTAAGAGTCATGATCTCTTGGCGTTTGATGTCCAGAAGCTTTTTGAAGGTCATGATAAGTTCTAGGTACGAAGTGGGCGTTACATAATTACGGCGCCTCAGGGACTGATAGAAGCTGTATAACCAAAGATACATATGCGTTATGACCCAAGCATGAGGTTAAAATGGCTGGATATTAGCCAAGGTCTTTTATGTGGTATTTATGTGGAGAGTTTCTTTAACAATCGAGACACTTTTTCTCGGTGATCATTTCCGGCTTTCTCATAACCATCAAGTCTGTCAGGAGAAATTAGTTGCTGACTACTTTAAGCGGTAGAAAAGGGAAACATCTTTTACCCTTTGAGTCAACTTAGTTCAATTCGTTACATTGAGCGATTATCCTTATGCAGTCACTATATACAGATGGTAAAGGTTCTTCGAGACGTGTGATTATAATCATTAACGTACTGACAGTTTGTTTCTGGACTTCTAACTTCTGGAGACATGTAAATCGCCTCTAACTGTGGGCGAAATCCTACGATGCGACCACATAAACGAAATCTTTACCTTCAACAGAAAACCTTCCTGGAAAGAGGAAATCAAGGAATCATGATTTCCTCAACTAATACATTTAAAAGTTTAAACACGTGTTAACAGGAGATGAGGGTTATTGACATTTCATGGACAAAACAAATAGTCGGGGTAGCTATGTGACTCACCTGTCAGAAAGCTCTCTGACGCTCTCATGGAAATACTTGCACATGAACACACATTTTTTCCGCACTTCATGCGCCATGTCAACTTCCTCCAGAAATTTATTTGCCACCATCTCTAAGGCGTCCTCAGGCCAAGCCTAACAACATCAAATATTTATACGTATAGTTAAAGGTCATTGCGCCCGTTAGCGATTCGCCGGTCCTCACAACTCGCGTTGAGATCGGAAACATTTACTGAGAAATTTGTCAACTTACACGCATATTCTAAACTATAGTCAAATCACGAACAACAAACTCACTATCAGTGAAATCCGACTCCATTACAATTAAAAATTGCCTACATGGTGAAACAAAAGGCACTTCCATAGAAAAGAAACTGACTGGAAAGAGAAGCAAATGTTTCGAAGTGTGCTACAAATGCTCGTGTTGAGTTGACCAAAGCGGGTGTCAACTTCTCGTAAGGAAGATAGTTGGAAATGTAGGCAAAGTTACAAGGTTACCGTAAAATGCAGTTTTACCTGAAACCAGTCAATAGTGCAGCAGTTGATGAGGGAAGGGAACATTCTCATTCGGCTTCTGAAGGCATCTCCAATGGGACTCATTGCTAACACCACGTGTAGATTAGCTCTGACTCGCTCGATGAAGAAGTTGTACATAGCTAGCGGTGTAGACTCAATTTTACGGCCCTGAAAACAAAAAGACGACAAAGTTACTCAATTAGTTAGGACAAATACCACAGGACACAAAACGACAAGGTCACAAGTAATCAAAGTTAATACACGCACGCTGCACTTGACTGAGACTAAAAACTTGCAGCCAAGTGTTAAAATTTGAGGATTTACGTAACAAACACGCTTGGTAAAGCGCGCGCATTAGAATGCTCTGAACGAACTGAAATCAAAAGCCTTTCGTTAAAACGTAACAATTTTTTGAATTTTCGGGGCTTTTGGCACGACTTTCTCTGATCCTCATTTTCGATCTTTGCACGGTTTTCGTGGGAACAATATTTTTTTTACGAGATTAAAAGAATCAAATTGACTGTAGTAAGCATGAAAAACGCCCAAAAATTCGGCGTCTTTGTGAGCCAACTTGGGTATGGAATTTTCTACGAAGTGAAAGCCGAGTCGGGAGCCGAGTTGGTCAATCAAGCACACCGGAGGGATTTCTTCTCTTACCTCAACTCTGGCCACAGTTTGCATCTTTTCAATGACATCAGCTTTCTCATCAGCAGGAAATATGTTGGGTACATCACCAGTGTTAAGGATCATGTTAATATCTTCCACAAACGACTCTTCTTTAATTTGATTGTCGCTAAACAGAAACACAGTCGCCTTGCCGTCCACACCTGCTTTGATCAGCATCTGTAAAATAATTTTATCAACCCTTTCACTCACAAGAGCGCTTTCGCCACCTACTTTACTAAGTAAAATCTTAAATCAATTTGATATAGAGTCTATCTTAAAAGGGAAATAGAAACATATTGAAATTACAACCTCTGTAGCGACATTTTCGGTACAGAGGTTCTAGTGTGAATAGTACTGTAGTAGAGTTTTTATCTTCAAAATAATGTCTACTCATTGTAGCAACTTTCTGCGACTAATACTACTCTCACCTCTGTCTATACACTCAAACCCTAAATTACGTTATTTAAACATGTTTCTGGTGTTTTTAACAAGTCTCTGAAATTACTTGCAAAACTCTTAGGGTTTTTGCTCGTTCTGTATAGGCAGAAGATCACAAATTATTGACGCAAATTTGCTGTCACTAAACAGCAAGAATTTCAGTAAGAGCTACCTTCTTGACGTCTTCTCTCCACTCATTCTTGGTGTAATTTCGTGTAATTTCAATCTGGAAAAGATCGTAATCCGCCATAAAAGTGGCCAAGCGCGTGGCGCTCTGTCGACCGCTTCCACCGATACCTGAACACAAAATAAAGTCCACTTTTTATGAATAACAAGCATTAAGAAAGAGCTAGAGAAGAGAGAAATAGACTTACGACTTGACTGAGCACCCCAAAACCCTGTGGGTGGTGGATTTTGCACAATTTACTTTCTTCTAAAACTAATCTGAGTACATGACCAAGGCAGGATTAACTCAGTCGGTAGAGCTCTTGACTGCAGAGCGGAGGTCGTGGGTTCTATTCCCGAGGCTGGACCAATACTCATGGTCTTAAAATAACTGAGAAATGAAAGTACTTTCTTTGCCCTGCAAACGGCTAGACTTTCACGTGACTTGGACGGGCCTCTAGCCAACAAACCCCAGCTTTGTGGAGAAACGTGAAGGAAGGAGAATGGAAAGGGGTGATGGAAAGGACGGATCTAAAGGAAAGGAGACTAGTTAGAGAAACAATTGGAGAGATTAATACGAGCTGTACTCACCAACAAGAAGGGCGTGTCCATTGTCCTGTTTCAACACTCGAGCAACTCGTGAAATGTGTTCAATGGCAAACTTAAACATCACAAGCGACATGGGCGTCTTACTCATCTGGTTAAACTCATCCAAATACCTGAAAAACACAACTTGTTCATAATCGTCGCAAGAGCCGAGCCCATCGTGTCGGGGATAGACTCCGGTAACGGAGGTAAGACAATCGCCAAAACTTTCACGTAGCTTACATTTTCAATTCCAATGTACCGTTCCCATTTAACTACTGAAAAGACGGATAGGTGGACCACAACAGGAAATTCTGAGGGGTTTTTAAAATCTTAAAATGCAATTATTCGCGTGGACACTTCAAAGTACTACTTTCCTTTATAAGATGATTTGGAATGTAGTGTCTGACGTTCTAACATGCAAAAGAAATCATCTCAACAGATCTTTTTACGTTTTTATATCAGGGTTAGACGGTTAGCGACTTGTAGCGTCAGAACTATTCAGTAAAGTTATAAAGGAGTAGCTAATATTAGAACCCACTTAATAATTTCACTGAACAATTTCTATACTCTTAACAGTGACATGACAGCTTTTGAGCGCTATGTAGTAGATATGAAACCCACCCTTCCATCTGTAAAGTCAGTTGAGATAAATCCGTGACTTCATCATAGATTCTCTCAGGACTATCGGGATTCATGTAATCACCAAAAAACAAGCTCCTGAAAAATATAACAAACAAAAAAAAAGTTTTGGTAAAATGAAGCAAAAAAGTTACTTAATCCTGTCATAGTGATATAATAAACGACGATTCAATTTACAGTATAGGAACAAAACGTTTTACACACAAGCTTTCGATTCCATCGCGGAATCTTTATTAAGTGATGGATGTGGACCCAAATCTATCACTTGATAAAGATTCCGCGATGGAATCGAAAGCTTGTGTGTAAAACGTTTTTTCCTATCCTGTAAATTGAATCGTCGTTTATTATGAAGCAAAAAATAATACCCGTAATTAACAGTAATAACAAAAAAGTAGGTAAGTCTTGTGAGTTATCTCAGCAACATTGTCCGGCGCTGCGTCTTGCTGGCCACGAGCTAGTTTAGACTAAGGTTGCAAAACGCAGCTGAACATTGTCTAGTAAGAGATTAACGTTCTTGACGTTTTAGTGACATACTGCCACTCTAAAATTCATAGAGCACCTCTTCCCCCCTAACCGAAGTTGCTTTGTACTTTAGTTTATTTCATTGTACATATCAACACGACAATTCATCTCTCACGGTTTAGTACTGTACTTCAAATAGTTGTTTCAAACCAATATACTCTACTGGTCATCAAAAAGGAGTGAAGAATCGGTTTTTCTTGCCCTTAATCTCCTCCCGAATCTCATTTGAAAGCTAAACAGAAAATTCTTTTCAGTCTGATAAAGACAGAGAGTTGATGAAAAAATGTAGGCTAGTGGAAAATACTGTGGTCATTCTTATCTTGCATGCAGTCTATTTCAGTTTTTCTGACCTGATGTGATCGTCCTTGAGTTTCTGTCCTGTTGGTACAACATGGTCCAGCAAGCTATCCATGTCTTTCTTGAACTGTTGTTTTGTCGTTTCTTTCATCATTTCAAAGAACATCACTCGATCGTTGTTGTCAATGAGTCTGTCGTAAAACACTCGATAAACCTCGTGAATCCACAGGCGAATTAACTTGTCGCCCTCTTGAAGATGCGTGGAGGGAACGAGAAGAACACCAAACACGACACGCGCGAAGTCACGCAAGTTAAACACGTAGTGTGATTTGCTGGGAGTTGGCAGAAACTTCTCGACAACAGCCTTGTACACGTGCATTGTTGCTTGGACAAGAATCTGCAAAAGGAACAAAATGTGAAAAGGGTGCTCTTTAAGCCTGCTGAAGTAATATGACGATAAGTAAAATATTCGCGCTAACGATCCCTCAAGCTATCAAAGAAGAGTGTATCATTTGTCTGGATTATTCCAAACTTTAGGAACCTACTTAGAAATTCCTCAATTTACCATCATTTCTCATACACACCTCTCTCACTTCCTAAAAGTGAGCAGCTTTATTGTAAACCCGGTTTACTATAGCATCATAGTTCGCATATTTTGCTCGACTTCTGGTCATTGTACGGTAAAATGACATCACAGTCAAATACACCCATACCAATGACAAAACGAGATATCATCCGGGACACTGTCAATTTAAATTTGTCGTGCAGTAACAACTACAACTTTGGTTTTCACCTACGAATTAACCTGTGAGAAAGCTCGTCTTCAGTTATGGCGAGCAAAGCGAGCCCTAAATAGAGAGCTTGCTCGCAGGCTACCTACGAATCTATTTTATCGACAGCGACGATATCAAGCCTACAAAGGCGTGTTAATCTGACGAGCACCCAATTTTGTTTACAAGCTCACCTTTCCCAGTCTTCCGAAGGACGCATCGAATCCTTTGGCAAAATGCCAGTCCACGATGGATGTAAAAATCTTGGTCATGGTGTTGTCATCAAACGAGTCAATTGATATGATATTGAGATGACGTGTGAACCGGCCTGAGATATCATTACGGCCCCCACCTGGAGGACCCATGGCAGAAACGAATAACTGGAAATAGAAGAAATCACAATCAAATATAATAAACTGTCTTCACCAAGACACGAAAGGGAATTCATAGAGTATTTATTGTGATGCAGTAGAACCTTGATGTAACGAACTTCTAGATAACGAAGTCCTCGATATAACGGACCATATTCTCCGCCCCAGTAATAGTGAAATATATAGAAAAACCCTCGATATAACGAAACCACGTTATAGCGAACATATTTTTCCAGTCCTTTGCCCATTCGTTGAATCAAGGTTCCACTGTATGTAGTAGGCGACAAAAGAGATGCGAGTCCTCTGAGTTAGTTACAATTAAGGCAATGACACATTTTATACTTCAAAAGCTACCCTGCAGCACAAGCAAATCTTACAGAAACTCCTTACTAAAGCCGTGACTTGGCCAGAGGACCTCTAAAGAGCAATCATCGATTAAGTTGCATAAAACCCAAACTCATTAGTTACACCAGCCAATCTCAACAAATGCGAACGGTTTAAACCATCCAAAATCCATAGGAAATACAAGAGCAGCGTCTACGTTCTGAATGCGTAGGTCACTAGTTAGGTGGGAGAAAACGTTTATATATCGGTAAAAATGTGCCTACCATATCCATGAGCTCCAGCTTGGATGTATCCTTCCGATCATACCAGTGAGAATGATCAATCCACTAAAAAGAACATTTGATAAATTACTTCAATAAATAATCGACGCAAATAACAGCTAAAGTAAATACAAAGTTTTCACAACAACTGTCCCATGAAGAGCTTTGCACCAAACGTTTGAAAGTGAACCGTGTGTTCCGCAAACTGTGAAAATGCGTAAAAAATGCACATCACAATAATGAGATTTAGCTAATGTGGGTGGAAAAATAATCAAGTAAAATTCCAATCTGGCTTTGAGTATAGCTTTTTCGTCTCACCTGTCTCAGCAATTCAATTGGAGGTTGGGCACCATACTTTTCCTTAGAAGGCATATTGAGATCGTCCACAAACACAACACACCTCTTGCCAGGAGGGGGTCCGTATACTCCTTTGCGACGCCTGTTATAGAAGCCATTACGCGTGAGAATGATCGGTAAATTTTAAAATTATCGGTAAAGATACTAACAAAAAAGTTGAGGTTGTCATCATAAGTGCACAAAAGAAATGTTCAGATTACCTGTCCAACTTAGCCATGATGATGTCTTGAGTCTGACCAGCACTGGTGCGAGCTGAAAAGTTTATATTGATTGGAAGATACCTTAAAGAAAAGGAATACAAAGAAAAGCGGTTTAATACACACCAAAGGAAGCAATCGACAATTATAATCGTAGCTCTGGGAACAAAAATCAAGTCGTTATTACCCTTATTTGCTCTGTCTGCTGATTGCACAATTTAATTCACTTGATATTGGCAGGGGACTTGCCTTATTGGAAATAAAACGTATCGAGTAAAATAATCAACCAAATAGAGGCGACTCCCCAGAAAAGCGTCGCATACATGTTCTGAAATTGGGGCAATAAGCCATAGCTATCAACTCTTATTGGTTAAAAAATGCGGCAAGGTTTTAAACCAGAATATAGTGTGGCAACATAAAACGAGAGATGATAACTTTAAAATAATAATTATTTTAATACATATGATCGATTACAATTGTTCAAAAAGATCGTACTTCTCTTTCGGCATTCCAATGATGTAGTTGTTGGTGATGGCTGACTTTCCTGTTCCAGTTGGACCGATAAACAGTAATGGCTTGTTGTGAGTTAGAAATGCTTCCAAGAAAAACATCTGACGCGCAGTTTCATCTGTCGGAATCATCAGTTCGCTGACCTGTCAAACAAAAATTGAAATCGTCAAGTTAACAATACCCATTTTAAGGCTTGATTGTCAAGTCGATAGTTTATCAGCTTTTCCAGTTGACGGTAGGTTATTAGACTTGTCGCAAGTATATCTCACGCGTTTCGCAGCAGAAATACAAGCGGAGCGACCTTTCTAGGCTGCGAAGATACCCTAAACAAGCGATGAGGTCCTGAGAGGTCAACTGTCAGTGCTAAGAGGTTTGGTCCGAGGTTCAGTAACTTTCAGTGCTTAGAGGTTTAGGGCTAGAACGACCAGAAGCGAAGCGCGATTTTTCAGTGTCGTAGTAATTACTCATGGCCGATCACAAAATGCGCGGAATATCTGATGAACCAATCAATTGCTCTGAGCGATAGATATAGCCAGCTGGAAGCGCGAGAAAACCCAAGCAGGCAAGTGTTTGCATTCGTTAGGGTCTTTCTTCTGATTGGTCCAGAGGGTGGCGCAAGATTTTAAGCCATCATAACGTTTATCAAAGCATAAACATGGCAATCGCAAATTACTCTCGTCATTCGCTAAAACCTATAGCAAAATTTTCATACGTCGGAAGGTGATCGCAAACTGTCCTCAAGGAGACCATCAGTAAGGAAATTTAACTATTAGCATAAGATTACTTACTGAATTTTTTTTCTAGACAAGGTATCTAGCAAACCATCTCAAGAACTTTCTTTTCTACGTTAAAAAAAGGTGAGAAGGCGTGTTACCTTGGCGTCTTTGGGGATCACGCTCTTAGCTTTGTCAACTCTCTCAATCCAGTTATTCCATGAACCGCTCGCTTGTTTTACAAAATAGAAGTCATACACAGTACCACGGTCGGGAAACACGTTTTGCTGCAAGACGAAAAAAGCAGTTAAATTTCATTGACGTTGAAAATGTCAATAACAAAAAATAACAAAGTTTATTAGATGAAAATATGCCATCGATAGCTGTCCACTAATAGACGAAAAAACTTCAAACAAGCCCGAATTCTGCTGCTTTCTGAATGGTTTGCAATATCCATGGCTGTTTAAACTATTATTCAATTTTAAGGACAAGTTTTACAAAATACGAAGTAAGCAAATTAAAACCATGGGTTTAGGAATTTAACAACATTTCTTTACCTTGGTCATCTTAATGTTGTTGGGCTTTGGGTGATCTTTATCTGTTCCGCTGATCAGCAATCTAAAAAACGCATCAAACTTCTTGCGACTGTCACCGTTAATGGTACCACCAATGGACCACACCATGGCAAAGATAAACAAGCCTTGAAGCCAGTTTGT
>CALNXI010003947.1:6596-35043 GCA_942486025.1 Porites evermanni
ACAGATACACTGATGATCAGGAGGCTGCGGTTTATAGGACATTGTTGGAGAAAAAAGGATGAGGTGATAAGTGATTTACTACTCTGGGAACCAAAGCACGGCGCAAGAAAGAGAGGAAGACCAGCATTAACATACATAGACCAGCTGCAAAATGATACTGGTTTGAGCATAGCTGAACTGAAGAACATCATGGAAAACCGGAAGGAATGGATGAAGCTAGTTAATGGAGTTCGAGTTCGCTCGAAATAAGCAAGCAAGCAAAGGGTATGCTCCTTTGGTGTTAAACTTCCTTGTGTTTATCCGACATCCCTGCGTGCTGATAGTCAGTGAATAATTATCCTTAAAACATTCAAACTCGTGACTTTGGGTTTTAGCCAATTCCATGCTCCACGTAATTGACTCCTTACCCATACCTTACACATCTTTAATCAGTACATGAGACTGCTATGATGTTTTTGAAGCCTGATGTGACTAAGAAAAATAGAGAATTGTTTTTTAGAAGGATTTGTATGGAGTCATCAGAGCATAACTGGGCTAATATCGCGGAGACAATTTGTCCTGAAATGCTAGTTTTTTGCAAGTAGGCCTCTTGGATGTTGCTCTTTTCAGAATATCCTGACAAATCCCATAATTTCACACCTTACTCTTACCATATTTGATTTCTTACTATTCCTCCGCATTTACAATTAATTAGTTCCACAACCACGACACCGAAGTGTACGCTAGCTCCGTAGCGTCTTGTCTTAACAACGTTTTTAGTGAGAACAATTACAAAACGGACTTTGTTAGACGGAACACTCACAGTAACACTGATTCCAACACTCAGACCAACTCTGGCCCTGTTACGACAGTGACTATAGCGTACATCAGTGGCACCTCTGAAACTATTGTATGTATATTACAACATTACAATATACGTGTTGCACACAAACCAAAAACCACTTTACGGCGACTGCTTACTAATGTCAAGGACAAAGACAAACCCGAGGACAGACAGGGAGCAGTGTACAAGATCAAATGCTGTGACTGCCAGGCTTCTTACACTGGTGAAACCGGCAGAAACCTAAGCATGCGACTGACCAAACACAAACACGCGACGAGGAATGGTGACATCAACAATCACATTGCTGAGCACCATTTAAAGACGAAACATCAAATTGACTGGGACTCTGCGACATGTATAACAGTCATATTCTACAGACTACTATCAACGTCTTACTTTAGAAAGCTGGTTTACTAACTTAGAACAAACACCACTGAATCGTAGCCAACAGTTACCAGCGCTGTACAAACGACTTATTGACGAGATCAAGTAAACTAACTATGAGAGAATGACTGGAGATTCTGACAATTTGACTAACAATAGACAACTGTTTAACTGTGATAATAGACCAATCGAAACGCACCAATTACTAATTACGAGTCTTCATAGCCAATAACATCATGGCTTAACTGACAGATGACCAATAACATCGCGACGTATTTAACCAATCAGATCAATAACCAGAGTATGATACCATCAACTGACGTGATACAACTCACTTTGACTCTGAAGATGACTACGGCACAGGTTGTCAAAATGTCAGTCACTGTCAACAACAACAGCTCTATTCAGGACTACGTTCACCCGGACGATCAGACTTAACCTACTTTTGAAATGACTCCTGGGTTCAAACCTTTCACAGTTCGAAAGTATGTTGTTTTAAAGTAGTGAAGGTGAACATGGCCAAAAATCTCAGTTGGGCCTTATAGCTGGATATTTCAGCTTCATTTTTCAGTTTGATAACTTGAAAAAGTCGCTTTGAAAAGTTTGGGGTGCGTCTTACAACCGAGTAGTGCGCCTTAAAACAACGGTAGATTAAGAATATTGACCTCGTGGAAAGGTGTCAGATAGACATCTATTTGAAATGACTACAGTCCTACATTAGGGTAATGTTAATCTTTCATAACTTAACAAGATTATGGCATCGATAATACTCTTTATGTTGCAATTCACGACGTGCACATGTGTGGGTAAAAAAACGGAAAAACGTATTAAAGACTTATTTCCTTGTTGAACAGTTTCTTCAAAAGATCTCTAATTCCAACAGGATTCCCTCAATTTGTGTGTCAGCAAAAACTGTCGCATAAAGTTACCTGACGGTATCCTAGATAGTTTTCCCATAGATATGTAAGCCAAAGAAACAACACCACAGCAACAAGAATGTCCACCATTTTGGAAATTTTGAAGATAAGCGAGCCCGCAATAACCCCGCAATCAATCAAAGTTTCAAAGATGTGCGTATCTGCGCAGTTAGTCCCAGTCCTACGCAATCGAAGGTCTCCAAGGGTCACTGTTTTGATTCATCTCTTTGTGGCAAATGTTCAAGTGACACAAATGAACACGCAATTGAAATGTCTGGTCAGGGTTTTGGTTAATTCGACGGGCATAACGACTATTGTCTCTTTGAGAAGTTGGGAAGCTATTGAAAGGTAACATCTCCGGGTGAAAATGGGTAATGGAGCAAATTCAAGGCCTCAAAATTCTTTGGTGGTGCAACCGAGTCAACGGCACGTTCCTCATAATGGTCAACCTCCTTTGGGATATTCAAGCTCGTATCCCGGTTATTTTGCTAACGGTGGGGATGCCTATGGTCAGAGATTTCAACCGCAATACGGCTCTCAGTCTTACTACACGGGAGATTACGGTTCTAGGAACGGCTGGGCTCCCCAGAGTTCTGCTTCGTACGGTTCTACATCGAATGGTTATGGTTACCATGGGACACACGATGAACATCCCAGTTCACATTCTAGGCAAATGCCACCCAGAAGGGACAGGTATGACAGGAATCATCAGGGTACATCACATCAATCTGCTCTTTCTTCGCATCATCATCCGAAAAGAGCGAGAACTAACGGGCAATTAAGCGGTGGACGTCAAACAGGTTATCGAAACTGGCAAGATGGGAATAAAAATTCCAGTTCAGACGAAATAGTATTCGAAGTATTTCACTGTATAAAGACAGGAAGGGATTACAGTGTGATCAACGTGGATGGGGTCAGATATCTTGTCAATTCGTGGGATGCAGGTAGAGACATACCTTGCGTTCTTGTGTAGCTGTGCATACTTTTGTGAACATATAACACATTTTAAAACCCCTTGTAAACTATAGTTTTCATACAATTTAACTTCTACCTGACTTGATCATCTACACCCAGCCTTCAGAAAAAAATTTCCAGCCAGACCTTAATCCGGCTTTTATTTGCTTAGAAGATGGAAATAAGAGCTTGAAAAAATAATGACTTAGACGTGCTCATCTTTGTCTGACACAGGCTTATTCTAGAAAAATACTGAAAAGAAACAAGGGAGCAACTGTTAGTTAACATATTGTTTTAGGCCACATCCTAACGAATTCTGATATTTTTGAAACCCATATATATTTTTTCCCATCAATTCGCCTTTCCTCCACACAAAACCAGTGAATTCCCTTACCGAAACCACGTCTTCTTGAAACCAAACTTCAGAATGAATTGTTTAAGACCCCAGCCACACAAATCTTGGTAAAAATATGTGTTAAAAAAATATGCAGATTAATGTGGATGGGGCCTTAGTTGTCTTAGTTGTTATGAATCATCTGAAGGATGCAGTCTCTGAAATGAGAGGCCCCCCTTGAATAGAAGTAAGTGCCCCTACCCTTTCCCTAAATTAGCCCCCTCTCTCACTGCCTTATTTCTAGGAAGTCTTTCTCCAAGTGATTATGGGCTGCCCTCTCTCTCCTTTCGTTAAGTTTTAGTTCACTGTTAATTGGCCATTTACGCCCTTACACTGACCAGCTTGTTATAATCAGACAGTGGTCTTTGCAAGTAGCCATTTCTCACTGCTTTATGAAACACAAATGTCCTTTAAGAATTGAGAAAATGTTGACAAACGATGAACTTTTTTATTTNTTGTCTGACACAGGCTTATTCTAGAAAAATACTGAAAAGAAACAAGGGAGCAACTGTTAGTTAACATATTGTTTTAGGCCACATCCTAACGAATTCTGATATTTTTGAAACCCATATATATTTTTTCCCATCAATTCGCCTTTCCTCCACACAAAACCAGTGAATTCCCTTACCGAAACCACGTCTTCTTGAAACCAAACTTCAGAATGAATTGTTTAAGACCCCAGCCACACAAATCTTGGTAAAAATATGTGTTAAAAAAATATGCAGATTAATGTGGATGGTGCCTTAGTTGTCTTAGTTGTTATGAATCATCTGAAGGATGCAGTCTCTGAAATGAGAGGCCCCCCTTGAATAGAAGTAAGTGCCCCTACCCTTTCCCTAAATTAGCCCCCTCTCTCACTGCCTTATTTCTAGGAAGTCTTTCTCCAAGTGATTATGGGCTGCCCTCTCTCTCCTTTCGTTAAGTTTTAGTTCACTGTTAATTGGCCATTTACGCCCTTACACTGACCAGCTTGTTATAATCAGACAGTGGTCTTTGCAAGTAGCCATTTCTCACTGCTTTATGAAACACAAATGTCCTTTAAGAATTGAGAAAATGTTGACAAACGATGAACTTTTTTATTTTTAACCAAATTCTCCTCATTAGTAGTAAAATGAATGTTTAATGAGTCTAGCCTTGAGATTTGAGACTTGATTTTTAAAAATTTTGAGAATCAAGAGTTGAATTTTGTGTCTCAAAGATTGAGATGCTAGTGGCTATCAACCTTTTGATTGGTACTGTACCTTATATTTTGTAGTGAGTAAGATGTACTTTAGTTTAGAGGCAGAGGCTAAACTTGTAGCATGGACAAGCATGTTCTGAGCAAGTAAAAAATCAACTGAATGAAAAGGGACTGGTCTCAGTCTTTATTGCCGGTTACCAGAGGAGCCCATAACACTATTCTCTGGGCTGCTATCACGAATGCTTAGCAGATATGTAGCCAGCATTTGTTTGGACTCCCACTAAGAATGAGTGAAATGCATACATAGAATTCAATCTGGTTGAAAATCCTTAAATAAGAATGACTAAGACCAGGTTTCAGGATCCCAGGAGACTGAGCACCCCAGCCAAACCCTTGCTTTCACTAAAACTGCTGGACAACACAACCTGGCTGAGGTCATTGTTATCTAAGGTCTTCCAGCCTGATCACGCTCGTTTGTACCCTCTTTCACTCGTAATCTGATCACATATGTTTTGCCATCTATCACTTTAAACTAACATGTATGCAAAGCATCAGTGTTGGGGCCAGAGTGTTTTGACCTTTGATCAGAAGCCTGAAACTCGCGCGCACTTCCAGCCCTTTGGTTATTACAAATAGTAATCTGTGTGTCAAGCAGGAGTGGTCCGTTTGTTGTCCCTTCTTTTCTTCTTCCCTTATGAGTTCCACTTATTACCTTCTATCTCATGTACAGGAGATGAATTACAACCATTTCCTGAAGATTGGTACCAACATGGCTACATAGAAAGTCAGCAACCTGTGACAGCAGACTATGTGGAATATGATGAGGGATCATATGATGATGGGCAGCGGTCTGACAAAGGATGGGTTCCAAGATGGGAGGATGACCGTATGGGAATGATGGAACATCCTATTAGAGGTGCACAATGACTGTATAGCTAGCTACTACACTGTAGTCCTCTACAAATCGTTTGTTCTCCTTGCAGTGTTCCTGTACAGTGTACTGATGCAAAGACCGGAAACACGACTATACCTCAGGGATATTCAGTTGACTAAACTGCAAAACAGTGTTCAAATGTTTCTCTTCAGCTTTATCTTAAAGATAAAGTCATATATTTTTTCCTGCAAGTACTAATGGTGAAAGCTTCATAGGAGTGCAAAGGGCCTGTTTTTCATAAAAACTTTTCACACCATTCATCGCCGCCCTGCCCCTACCCTCTTTAGACTCTTGGGCAGTTTCTTGTTTAGTTGTTTAGCACCTTTTAACCAATTTTCTTGGGTGAGGTTATTCTGCTTGTCAGTTATTTATATGAGAAACGTATGCAAAAACGAGCTCATTCTGGTTTATAGTAATGTGTACTGTGTCTTTGTTATTTAGAGTGGTATGCAGTTTAGTACTCTAAGGGATCAACGTCATGGTAAACCCTTATAAGCAACTTGCTCCAAGGGGCATACCATTGGTGTATGTCTGAGAGAGAGACACCATTGGTGTCTATTGTCCATAGAAAGTGAAAAAAAAGACATAACTGAAGAAGGTGTCCATTTTACGGTAGTGTCTGCCTAAAAGAGAATTAAAGAAAACAATTCAATAACAAAGGAGGGCAAGTTTAGTTTTTTTTATTAAGGTGGTTTCTGTCTTATAGAGAGTCAAAGAAAACAACTCAAGAACGAAGGGGGCGAACTTTAGGTGTTGGCATTAAAGTGGTGTCTGTCCTATAGAGAATCAAAGGAAATGATGGAAGAACAGCAAGGACCAACTTAATTGTAGCTGTCCGTTTTCAGAGGAAGAGAGTTGACTGCACACTGTATTTTTATCTTTTATTTCAGGATTGTTGAATACCTACTTCGAAGAGACCAAGCTCAACGTGTTGAGCGTGTATGATAACGTATCGGGCACGTGGCTGAAGATGCCGCTGTCGTGGGAGCTTCATGTTCCTGACATCAGATCACGTGTTACTGCTATTCAAGAGGCATTTCCAGCCTGGGACGATCAATTTGAAATCCTGGCGATGCTGAGGCAATGCAACTATGATCTGGACGAAGTCACTAATACGTACATAACTTTACTGGCAGAGGACATGGCGAAGAAAAGGCCAGGAACTAAACAAAAAAGTCGCTCCTCCTCGGGGCAAGATCACGCGGCAGAGGTTGAATTGTTGAAGGAGAGGATTGAACAACTCGAAGGACAGCTTCGTGAGAAAGAAACGGAGCTGGGGGAATCCTGTTTGGCGAATGAAGACTTGAAAGTTAAGCTGAAGTCATCGGAAGAAATGGTTAGGAAACTTCAAATTAAAGGAACGAATTTACAACGAGAGATACAGCAGCTGAAATCAGTGCCAGAGCCACCGGTCCCTCAACCTGCGGTACAAGTAGTACCTTCACCCAAAGCACCAACCATTAACAAAGAGACTTGTCGGAACATTGCGTCAACAGTTCGAATATTTTCTCAGATGCTAGTTGAGATAAGAAACTGCTTCACCAGCGAAATGGATGGAATTGCTTCAGTTCTAGATCAAGCGCAGAGCTCCCTGCGCAAAATGAAAAACTTAGACCAGGGATCGAGCAAGGAGGTTATGGAGCTTCGCGCACTTTATCATAAAGAGGTCATGGAAAGAAAGCTTCTTTACAATAAACTACAAGAATTACGCGGCAATATAAGAGTTTTCTGTAGGTGTCGCTATGACCCTAAAGGCGAAAGTGTCTTTACATTCTCCACGGATCAGGACTTGAATTTAACATCGGCTACGGGACAAAAAAAATCGTTCAGATTTGACAGAGTATTCACGCCTTCCAGCTCACAGGAGGAAGTTTTTCAAGACACTCTTCCACTTATTACGTCATGCGTTGACGGGTACAATGTCTGCATTATGGCCTATGGCCAGACTGGTAAGCTAAATATAAACTTGTCAGTACGTGAAAGAGAGAACGGGCGCGCGCGAGGGAGACACGCGTGTCTCCTTCTCGCGCTCCCGTTTTTTCTTGTACCGACTACTTCCAAGCGCCTGCTACGCAGGCTAGCTCTCTAGGGTCCGTGTTATAGATCTGTTTACTTAAGGTCGCCAATTCTTGGGATGGTCGCCGCAACAGCTAGCCTGCGAATACAGCCGTTTCTCCTTGCTCCTCGGGAGAAACGGCTCTATTCGCAGGCTACGCAACAGCGCGTGACGCCAATTACTGCGGGCCCGTAGCAGTTCCTCCCCCAACGGGAGATAGACCACAACCCCGGGGGTTACGTCCCTTATTCGCCACCTTAACAACGAATAGGAAACTGGACCGAGTTAACTTTAGCAATGCCTTCTGGGCCTGATCGTCACTGGGGACGCGCTGGATAAGCTTACTTTCCCTCTATTTCTAACCATTCTCCCCTTTAAAAACTCCAACCTCCCGCTCTTTTCTTTTCCGCCTCCCGTACCCCTATTCTCCTTGGCCCCCAAGCCCAGCTAAGCCACTGTCATGCCATGCGCCTCTTTTCACGATTAGTGGCATAGCGCTCAGAGTATTTTGTACTGAGTAAAATCAGTTACTGAGCGAGATTTTAGTACAAATCATTCAGTTATTGGACTATTCGGGTGAGACGAAATTAAGGAGAGCAAGTTGTTACTTCAGTTAAGTAATCCCTTGCTTATAGAAGCTATCCCTAAATAAGGTAAGAACAAAATTTACCGTAGTAGAAAATATACTAAACAGCTCAATTAACCCTTTAAGCTCTAAGAGTGATCAGCATGAAATTTCTCCTTATTATATCAATGCGTTAGAAACTCAACTGTCAGTACTGACCGCGATACTGCTCCGATATATGAGAACATCCGCTGCCGGCCAAAAGAAGCAATGCGGGTCTTCACCGCCGGCATGCCTGTCAAGTTGAACTCGATTCAACTTCGCAGGCAACGTGATTCCAATTTTTATTCCAGGGGCGGGGAAGACATATACGATGATGGGAACAGACCAAGACCCGGGTGTAAACATCCGATCCATTCTTGAACTTCTGAGAGTTTGCGAAGAGCGAACAAATGTGGATTACTCGATGTGCGTTTCCATGGTTGAGGTGTACAATGAGACGGTGAGAGATTTGTTGAGCGACAACAGCAGCTCACAGCAACTGAACATTATCATGAGGAGCAAACAGCTTGTTATCACTGATGTTACTGAGGTTGTTGTTAAATCGGCTTCTGATATCAAAAGTATCATGCAGAAAGGTAATACTCTCATTTGACCAACCTGTTAGTGTATGTGGAACCTCGATAAAACGAAGGCCCAAAGGACTGGCAAAATTTGTTTGCTATAACGAGGTTTCGTTGCATCGAAGTTCTTTTTCATATTTATTCTGCTATTTCTGGGGCGAAGAATGTCGTTCGTTATACCGAGGACTTTAGGCTGATTTAGCAACAGGACGGGAACGTAAACACGACTTCCGGTGCCTAATTTGCCGCTCTGCCATTGGTCAAGCCAGTTGTTTGATTCGCGCGCGCCGTTGTCAACTGACGTTCCCGTCCTGTTGCTAAATCAGCCCATTGTCATATTAGTAGAGGCTCGTTATATCGAGGTTCCACTGTATATCCTTAACGTTTGAGTTATGTGGGATCTTTCTGNGATGTTACTGAGGTTGTTGTTAAATCGGCTTCTGACATTAAAAGTATCATGCAGAAAGGTAATACTCTCATTTGACCAGCCTGTTAGTGTATGTGGAACCTCGATAAAACGAAGGCCCAAAGGACTGGCAAAATTTGTTTGCTATAACGAGGTTTCGTTACATCGAAGTTCTTTTTCATATTTATTCTGCTATTTCTGGGGCGAAGAATGTCGTTCGTTATACCGAGGACTTTAGGCTGATTTAGCAACAGGACGGGAACGTAAACACGACTTCCGGTGCCTAATTTGCCGCTCTGCCATTGGTCAAGCCAGTTGTTTGATTCGCGCGCGCCGTTGTCAACTGACGTTCCCGTCCTGTTGCTAAATCAGCCTATTGTCATATTAGTAGAGGCTCGTTATATCGAGGTTCCACTGTATATCCTTAACGTTTGAGTTATGTGGGATCTTTCTGATTATTTTGCAAGCGTTCTGGCCACAGAAAGAAAATTGTTCTTTGTATTCGAAGTTCGAGAAAATTGGGGAAAAAAATTACCAAGTTTATCTGGGGAAGGGAAGACATTGTTCAAAGCTGAGGTGTAATCACAGCCAAGTATTCTCAGTCATCTCATAGTCTGTCGCGTTAAAAAGTGTGAAAATGGAAGGATATCATATGATTCTTATCGAGAGAAGGGGAAAAAAGCAAGATCAGTTTTTGGTCTTTTTTTAATAACACAGAAGTTTGACATGAAAAGTTTAGTTTTTCAGTTCAAGTTGCAATCTGTTGGCATCGTGCCTGGCCATCGAAACCCAATAACGCACACTGATGTTGAGGTTATAGTAGTAGAATTAGCGGAATTTTAGACACAACTTTACCGTTTTGTAAGGGTTTTCTTTGATTGCAATGCGTTTTGAGGGTTCTTCAACTAATAGCTAAAAATCGTGACATAGCTACTTTAACTGATATATCAAAAGTGTGTAAGTTCCATACCTGAAGAAAACACACGCGCACGCATGCCCTTTATTTTACTTACGTTTTAATTGTGATTAGCTTTATTCACCTTTTGGAATAACTGGGAGTAGGTTTAAGGCTCAAGTAGTAACTGAGGAACCATCGGAAGCTTTTTGTGGCTGGCTTAAACTTTGCTCTTTTGCTTTTTTTCAGGCGACATGAACCGTTCCGTTGGTGCCACAAAAATGAACACGAACAGTTCCCGTTCTCACCTGCTTCTGCTGCTGAAACTCCAAGGCACTGATCGCGTGACAAATGCCGTCACGCGTGGTACGCTGACCCTTGTTGACTTAGCAGGCTCGGAAAGAATCTCCAAAACCGAGGCTACGGGACAAAGACTGGTCGAGGCCGCGGCTATTAACAAATCGCTGTCAGCACTTGGCCAAGTGTTCGCGGCTCTGAGGACAAATGCCATGCACGTGCCTTACAGGAATTCCAAGTTAACGCAACTGATGCAGAGTTCCCTTGGGGGTGATGGCAAGGCTTGTTTGTTCGTCAATGTCAGTCCCCTTGCGAGCAATCTCAGCGAGACCTTGAGCACGTTACAGTTTGGTTCAGCGGCCAAGCAAGTGCAACTTGGGAAGGCTACGCAAAATGTCACCCCAGCTCCTAAGAAAAATTAATCGAAACAAAATTTTATGCTTGAACGCCATGACCAATTTTCTTAGCCGAGTCCTCTTTGAATAAAATGACACATTTTCAATTTTGACTTAGAACAGGCACAGGCGGCCAGGAGTTCGTTGGAAGTTGAATTTTGTAAGAGAATGCATGAGTACATCTCGAAGTCTAAAACTCGTCAAAAAGACTTCGAAATGGCTCTTAAAGCGAACTGACTGTAAAACACACAAAACAAACAAGAGGAGAGTCAATTTTATTTCGAAACTTTTTTAAAAAAGCGGAATTTAGAACGTTTTTGTATGTACTTATAGAGACTTTAAGGCTGGGCCGCCTGTGGAATAGAGTACTAAAGTGATGACGTCATAAAAATGAAATTTCTGAAATTATGGGATTTGTCAGGATATTCTGAAAGATCAATGTCCAAGAGGCCTACTTGCCAAAAATGAGCATTTCGGGGCAAATTGTCTCACTCAGAAAACTCCATACAAACCCTTCTAATTTTTTTTGGGTCGACCCCAAAAAAATTTAGAAGGGTTTGTATGGAGTTTTGTAAGCATAACTGGGCTACGTTCTCAGAGACAATTTGTCCCCAAATGCTCAATTTTGGCAAGTTGGCCTCTTAGACATTGTTCTTTCAGAATATCCTGACAAATCCCATGATTTCAGAAATTTCATTTTTATGACGTCACACTTTAGTACTCTATAGGCTGCCTCAAACAATGCCATAAAACGTGTTGGCCTCAGCCTCTCCCGGGCAAAGAATCCTTGAAGTTTAATTCTCGAAGCATTCTGGTGGTTTTAGTAAAATGACGTCATCATGTAATTGTCCTATTGGTTCTTCCCCGATGGTGGTAGCTTTATCGTGCGCTGTTCTTACAGACTTCCTGTTGAAAACAAAAGGCGCTTTCAAGATGGTTTGCGCCACCTAAACCTGCAATTTTAAAAAATGATGTCGCGATTATTGTATTTTTTGAAATGGTGTATGAGCCCTGTCTTTCTCTCTTCGATGTGCTTTAATTTTAAAATTTTTTCTGCATTCAGTTTGAATGGTCACACTCTAGGAGTTCGCTCAGAGTCAAAGACTGAAAGCGCATTAAATGTCTCATGACTCAGTGTCACTTGGAGTTTGAGGGCTCAAAGAGCTGTTTGAAAGACAACAGCAAAAAAAAAAACTACAACCATTTGAAACGAATATTTGGTCAAACGAAAAAAGAACTAAATTAATTATTTATTTAATAGATCTTTTATGATTGGCAGTGTAAGTTGGATATACGAGGCGCAGCCGTTGGATAAGTTAATGAAATTCTTTTATATTTCGTAGATAGTGTTAAAAATATTTTGTAATTATATTGTATTGAAAAAATATGCTTTTTGTCGACGCCAAACTTTAGGTTGCGACAAATATTAATTATTTTTATACAGAGGAAAAAATAATTATGAATTGCTTGGAAAATAACTCTATTTCCAAATATATATGTATAAAAAATATTGTAGTTTTGTAGTTTTACTGTGGTCCATGACTTATAGAAATGGAAGTGTGTAAGATCATGATTGGAATACAGACACCTCACTGCATCGAAGCCAGTCTGCGCGCACGGAATACTAGCTAAGGCGCGAATTTTGGCGGCAGTGGCTCGCTTGCGTGGAGACAAAGGGGCTTAATTGGCAGGTGAGCAGGTGTGACCAAACATCCTGTACCTCGAAAACTAGCCTTAATCGTAACACTAGTACAGTTGCACTCGCACTAGTGGCCTGTTCCGATAATTAACCGGCCCGAAAAAAGCTGTTATTGTTAACACTCAAGATCAAACACAGCCGGCAGGGTCGAGATTCTTGTTGACGGTGATCAACGGAAAGAGGAATTTAGCAAGTTGGCGGTCACGGCAGAAAGCGACTCCTCTCTCCCCACCCACCTTATCTGTAACAACAAGAGCACGTGCCCACTTTGACGAGACTTGCTGGAGCCTCCAGATTCCGCTTGTGCTATCACAGAGGGGCAACACAATCTGTGTGTGCAACCGATGTTATTTTACAGTAAATGTACGGGATTTACCGTTTGCCTCACCCATAGCGATCATCGTTAAGTCTGTATATAGATCAATGTTTAATAAACGTTGAATTACCTTACCTGTGGTATATAGTCGTCCTTTTGCCTCAAAAGCGGTTTTTTGAGCGATTTTGAAGGATTTTGAGTTCGCCATTTACTGTTCCTAATAGCTCAAAATCCTTTAAAATCGCTCAAAAAACCGCTTTTGAGGCAAAAGGACGACAATTTACTACAGGTAAGGTAATTCGAGTTTAATTTAACACTGCTTTATATACTTAGCGATATATCTCTATGGGCGAGGCAAACGGTAGTCTGCTACACAGCCGTTAGTGGGGAGGAGCGTTGCGTGACGACACTAAAAACGGCTGTGTAGCAGACTAGGCAAACGGTAAATCAGTTACACACCCAGATTGTGTGGGTGCCCTGTGGTGCTATTGCGAATCTGAAGAAGTCAGGTGGATGCATGGTTATTACTCCTGCAATGTCTGAAATCTTGGGGCCGGCATATGCTTGATGAGATAAAAGACTAGTCTGAGACCCTGAAACACTCCAACGACGAAAATTCTTTAGACGCGATCCGGAGGTGCCTCCACCAATTACCGGACAGGGTCGGCTTCGCTGGCTATAGCTGGTGAAATCCTGATTTCTCTTCGAACCTACGGTTTTTCGAAATTCCCGATCATTCGAACCAAACCCATAGCTTTCCTTCACTATTCTCAAACTCATTAATAATTCGTAAATACAATTCAAAGGAAATTAATGTTTAATGAGTGTTAGGAAATCAAATGAAAAACTGCCCATTTTTGCAACTTTAATTTCTCCTATAATATCATAGGCGACGAATTACTCCTTAATTTTGGCGCGAAATTTCAGCGTTAATTTGTAATTTCACATGTGAAATTACAAAATTGCCATGGCAACCCTTCCGTACGTCTCAATGTCAAGATGGCGACGAAGTTTAAAACGCCGTGAATGAAGATGTCAGGGCACAAAAAGACGCTTTAGAAAACCTGAACACACAAGAGAACATCAAGAAGGATTCTAACAGGTATTTTGCCGAAAAAGTGTGATTTTTATAAGCCAAAGTTACATGTCAAAAATCCAAGATTGCTAACGTAATTCGTCACCCATGATATTAATAGGTAATCAAATGGGGTACTCGTGAAATTAGAGAATAATTTCACTTGCGTTTTGTCCAAATCCTAATAATTTCCCTCGCCTAAAGGCTCGAGAAATTATTACGATTTGGACAAAACGCGCGTGAAATTATTCCCTAATTTCACCCATCACCATTTGATTACACATACAAATCATTTTGTTTGAGAAGTAATATCAAGCCTCGACACAGTGTTTCATCACCAGATGAAACACCTCGAAGTTGGTCTAAAACACTCCGCCGCGCGTCCAACCTCGTGCCCAGGGCGCTTTTCCCTGGCTTTGGAGGTGGTTTTCAAATCTCTTCTCAGTGTTTTATCTGGTGATTAAACACTGCATCTCATGCTTGATACATTCCTTCAACCACTGTAATTTAACCCCCGGATTTTTCAAACTTGCTGATAATGTGCCGTGTCCAGAGGTGGTTCGAAAAATCGGGAATCCACTGTAAGTTTAACTCAGGGTTAAGCTGAATTTTAAGAAAACTTTTTTTTATCTAGGACCCTGTTCCCTGAGCTTATGAAATATCTTTGGGCATTTATTATCTTTATCTCGAGATCCAGTCAGTGAGAACAAAAATACCCTGGGTACCGGAAGTCTTTTTCTCGCGTGCGGCTGGATGCTTCGGTGTTCGCCATAGGCCGACAGATCTTCGGCCGTCACGAGTCGCCGCGACAAACACTTTTCGCGGTGGTCAGTATTAAGACTTCACGGAAATGTCCGGAGGCAGCGTGTGAAAAGTCTTTGGCACGCAGGGTAGAACACGAAGCCGATTTTCCAAAAAACAAAAAAGTGACAGTCGTGAATAATGATGGCCTAGAACTGTTTGCCCGTAAGGTCTGAATTTTTCCTTTCAATCATTTATTTACAAAACATGCAAAAGTCGCATTATGATTACAATGTACAATGTATTTTCGGGAAAGATAGGAGGAATTGAATTACTTTAAGGGGAGTCCCGGGAGCACGCGAACACAGGCGTCGCCACGCTTGCCACGCCCACCAGGCGTATTTTATACACATTAAAAGTAAAACCTCGTTTAACCACACGAGACACTTGGTTTAAAACCTGCAAGCAAGCTCTCCATTAGGCTGGGATCAGACTACGCAGCTGGGGAGGAAGTAGTCTGCTACACGGCCGTTTGTGGGGAGGAACGTTACGTGACGACACTAAAACCAACTGTGTAGCAGACTACGGAGAAAGGCGAAAAAAAAATTGGCGAGCGAAGCGAGGGTGAAGAGTGGCCACTCAGCTTGCTTCGCTTGCCGATTCGTTTATATACTGTTCACTCCATTTGTTGGCATTTTTTTCCCCACGGTGAAGGCTGGTCCCAGGTTAGCTCTCCATTTGGGGATATCGCCCGAGGTATATCGTGAGAAGTCAATTGAATGAGGGTGATGTCGGCTCCGATCCGCGGGGTTTTCCGTGATTTAAATAGAGGATATTACACGGTGGCGCGAAGATATGAATTTTATTTCGAGTGGCAAAACAATATTTCACTCACTCACTGCGCTCGTATTGTTTTTGCCACGAGAAAATAAAATTCATATCTTCAAGCCGCTGTGTAATGTTCTTTTTATTGTTGCCCCCGCAGGGATTTCGCCCAGAGGCGAAATCCCGAGGAGGCACCCTAGTAACTCGCGCGTACCAGTATATTAAGGACAGTACGTACTTACAGTCCAAATATACAGTCGGTATACTAGAAAAAATCTCGATTTGCTCGAACAGGGGCCGCGAGGAATCGGTAGGTAATGATGACGTTTCTACTGTTTGCGCCCGCAAGTACGAAATGGTTAGGATGACGTAAAGACAGAAAATTGCGAAGGGACCGCTCAGGTAGATTTTGTGACAGTTATTGTGCAGTCCGAGTACTTCGATAGTCTTCTGCGTTATGCAGTGACATTCTGTGGAGCAGTTGTTTTGAAAGTTATGGGCCAAAAGACATTCGTTAAGCACAGATGAGGTTATAAGGTGCGTTTAACTGTGTATATATAAACACTTGAAGGTTTGCCAGACACGAATTCACAAATCTTTGATTTATATTGGAAACCTTGCCAGACACTCTTTGTCTCTCTTTGACCGGAAAAAGACTCAGTCCCAAACAAGGAAGACGAGTGAACAACGGCTAGCTTATCACCAGCAGATTGATGGACAATTACATGAATTCGCCGACAATCAAATTCTGTGCTGATTTTTTCCCTGCTCACAGATGTCCTTGCGTTATAAAGTTTCAAATAAGACTAGACGATAAACTCACGTGTCAGATTATGGAAAATAAACCACTTGGGTCTCGGATGTAGTTTTTATTAATTTTACAAGTGGTTTATTTTCGGGTAAAACACTCGTGTCTGTATAATAAATAGGACAGCGTGGAGTTTGTTGAGAAGAGTGAAAACCCATGGCCAACTGCTTAATAGAGCAGGCAAAAATCAGGGGCTTGGTTGCTTCGTTGCCAGGATGATAAGTAAGGGCGTGTTTTTGCTCGGTAAAGGATCGAAAGCATGATATGTCCACGTTTGTGGAATCGGGGAGAGGAATCGAGGATATCTAGTCTATACTCTTGCGAACAACGATTTGTGTCTGAAATATGGTGAGGAAATCACGTTTTCAGGAAGCCAACCAAATTTGTTTTCCTGGAGTATCCCCTTGGATATGCCGCACAAAAAAGAAAAAGTGTTTCTTATATTTTGAAGATTTTTCATCAAATTATGAGTCATTTTATAATCCTGATAATAAAAAAGAATGTATTTGAAAAGTTAGGCATTGTATTAAAAAACTTTGTCTGATTCTAATCATCCCTTCTGGTCGTTTCTAGTTCTACTTCCATGCGTTTTTTTTCATGCAAATGACTGAATGTCATAACACGCACGTCACCATATGTTATATAAGAGGTCGATTTGTTTACAGCTGGACGAAATACGCTTTGTGGTTTCGTCGGCGGTCGGTGAATTTTGCAAGTGCGGCCGATTTAAGGGAATTGTCGACATGGCGTGCCATTATACATCTGTAATGGAAAAGTTTTCGACATTTTACCCAAATGGAGAAGGAATCTCGGCGAATGAACTAAATCGATCGAACCAAGATCTTGATTTGACAAAGTACATGGATATTGATGAATTCATTCAAGTTTTGCAAGAAACGGAACGAATAACACCGTTTGGAAGGCTAAAAGCCGAAGCGAATGTTAACCTGGACGATGTAAATACTGTTAAATGGTTCAGCCATCAAATGGAACAGCCAGGGTTTAATCAATCGAAGAAAAAAAAGATTCCGTTGACATCAAGTGTTTTGCAAGTGATAGAGATGGACAGAAAATTGCGTGATATGGACACGAAGAGCAATGTTTTGCCTCTGTACAGTCCTGAACAAACCCAGGAAATTCTGGACGATTGTGCACTTACGAACTACCTAGTTCAGTTGTTAAGCGATAAAGGGAATTCCAGTTAATATTCCAGAATATGTTGTGTTTTGATGGGGTGATACTTAAATGAACATAAAAGAAAGTGGCTACAAACCCAAATCGTCGATGGATCAAGTTGCATGCCGCGATATTAGACCACTGGCATGACTTCGTTTATACTTCGAATTTTGTTTGATCGTAGCTTTATTTCTTATGACTTTTGGGAGTTATTGTTGCAACAAATATTAGATAAAATAAATTACTTGTACATAGCATTGAGAAACGCAAAGAACATTCGCGTGTTCGGGCCAACCTGTGCACGCGAGATAGCGTGTGAGTCTTGCAATTACGTAACACACGTGGGTTGAACACGTGAGTCTGGTTGTCGCTGGTAAGAACGTGTTTATACACCAGACATCTCAAGCAGCAGAAACGTCCTAGATTGTTGTTTTATTAGTGTACGGATTTAAAGGCGAGAAAACGAGAAGGAACGATACACATAGGGAGAGACGGAGAGAATGGAGACTGTAAATTGTTAAAAATTGAAATTTTGATGAGAAATTAAATTTATAACAGAAATTGAATTTATGTACACACTGCTTGTAGACGACCTACACTAGCCATTGGCTGTAGCTCTTATCTCACCAGTTTTTTTCCTCGACAATCCTGAAGTTCTGCGAGTAGTTAACGTGTTTTTTTTTCTACCACTTAAAGGAATTTTGTTTCAGCTGCAAGACGTGCGTCCTTCAGTTGATGGATCTGGTCAGAATATTTCCGCTGAGCAAGGAAAATTAAGGGTTGACAGTCAGCTTGTAGAATATTCGCTTTTTCTTCCCGGAAGAAATTAAGCCATGCTTGACGAAATATTCTGAAAACTGATTTGTCAAACTTGGTCTTATCTAAAACTCGGTCAGCCTCGCTTTTTCCTACCGTCAAGGTAGCTATGTTGAACGAAAAATGGAGAATACTCTGTAATGAAAATGATTTTAATACTGTGTGTATTACTGCGCTGCACGTGCCTGCTTCGGAGATCACGCGTGATCAAACGATCGCAGGCACACCAACCCCCGCTCTTGTGTCTGTTGCCTTGAAATCTACACGTCGATCTATGGTACATGCATAGATAGAAGAGATCAGAAGAGATACAAATACTACCGAGTTCCTAGTTTTCTCCAAAATATAGATTTGAATGTACATTTTTCAGTAAAAGTTCAAACGAAATGCCAACTGCGTTGTGGGTTTTTTTTAACCCTTCCCAGCTGTATACCATATCATTTTGCGGGATCTCTTGTCTATTGTCTCTGGTAACTCGTTCGTTTCAAACAGTCAGCTCGTCGTACACGAACCACGTGCCAAACTTTAACAGTCAAAGCCGTTGTTTGGAACCAACGTAATGGTCATCTGCATTTCTTCTCTACATTGTACCATAGATTGATGCTCTAATTTCGATAGCAACAACACAGATGGTATGTGTTAAGGCTTATTACCCACGATGTTTTCCTCGTTTTTAGCGATAGTCTTTCAAGCGTCAGATTTTAACCCATTCACCCCTGACCCGTCCGTAACCACCCGTGCTTGTATCGTTTGTGACATCATCAGTTTTGAGGACCTTTAAGAGTTTTCAAACCATGAGAGTCATGAGACAATTCACTCGGAAAAATCCTGTGAAATCTTATGAAAATCTGTGTCACCCAACCCACCTGCCCTTTCTTTCCATCACGAGCTATAAATGGCTCTTGTTTCCATCTAATCTTACGATCGAAACTATCTTAAAGGGGTTTCCCGAAAAAACGTTTCTCACCAAAACTAAGAAGGAGGGGAGGAGATAAAGCCGCTTTCTTTCCTCCCCACCCTCCTTAGTTTCGGTGAGAAAAGTAGTAGTACGTGGTCGAAACTGTTGTCACTTTTGAAACTCTGTTTTAACATTGCTTGCTGAGCATGGCTAAGAGAGATTCGCGTAGTGCTTGACTTATAAACGGCGTTTTGGGCAGTTTTGGTTCGTTTTGGTCGAAAACGGCGCGATTAGCTTCGGGGAGTAACGGTTTTTGGCAAGATTTCCAAGAGTGAATGGGTTGAGAGCAAATTTTCTTGAAAAATCCACCTTCGAGCAAGCAACCAAATCTCCCCTCAAAATGCCAAATCAGGTGTAAACAACGGCAAAAGGCGAATTTTAGCATTTTGGTAATCTTGAAGTTTAACTCGGGTCAGCGGACTGGAGAAACCTAATGCTTATATAATCGATTGTTCTCGGTCATTAGCATTAGGTCGTCCGACTATGAAGTTTGACCACGTTTGTCTGACCCTGTCCTTAGAATTGTAGTATTTTTCCTTTAAAAGCTTATTATTTCAGTTTTTTTCGTCGCTTTTTAGACATAAAATTATTTTTAACGTTACTCTTCTGCTACCTTTGCAGTTTGATTAAAAAAAAAATCGTCTCTTTTGCAATGCAAAGCACCTTGTTTGACCAATCCCGCTACTTGAAGAGGGTCTCCATGGGGTGGTGGCTTTTACGGTTATCGGCTAAAATTTTGGCTCTTTTACGGCTATCGGTTAATTTTTTTCAGTTACGGTTAACGAAAAAGTTAAAAATTAACTTCTTTTGTTTCAAAAAGTTAAATATTAAACACATAGAAATGTCAATAGTCAATTTAAAAATAATCTTTGTGAAAAAGCAAAAGCAGACACGCGAACGCCCAACTCAAGGCCGGGGCGCGACATTCATTATAACAGAAATGGCCGTTTTCACACTAGAGAGGGATTAATCGTGTGAGACGAGTTATCCGTTTGATGATTCGCATCAGATAGGTAATACGGCTCAATTTGAAAATCGGGATTATCCGTTCCATATAGCCTGTGTACAGCCGCCCCCTCCCTAGAAAAAAATGGGAGAAGGGGTGTCTGTGGGGAGGGCGCGACTGTACACAGGCTAGTCTCAGACGGATGATCCATTTCTAGCTCTAGTGTGAAAACGGCCAATAACAAAATTCCCGTGTCCAGTATTTTTAATGATAGCGAGGGACAGTACGGAACGATTGTCTGCCGTTGCCTTGCCCCTAGGTCGCATTATTCCGCCCGGCTAATGCGTTTCGGGTCACGTGGTCCGAGCGAGTTCGCCATCGAAATGCCTTGAACGAGATTGCATGGGAAGACGCCATACAGGGACTAGGCATAATGTCTACCGTAGCGTCAGAGAAAAACAGGGAAATGTTGTTTATCCCCAACGTGTTTTACAAACAGTGACATTTCTGCGTGTTGTTTCACTAGTGTTTCGAGTGTACGACCTCCTGAAAATTGCAAATATTAATCCCCAACAAGAAGCCACACTTTCGCTATGGAAAAAAATAGTTCCTCGAGAGAGCGCCGGAAATGAAGCGTAGTTCTTGGTTAACAGGTAAAAGGCGCTTCGTCTAACGTGCGTACGGAGTCACACTAACCGGAAATAAAAACGTGACCATAAGTGAGTTTAGTACTTGCATTAAAAGTAGCAAATCTAGGGAACAATTTCTTTTACGGTTAACTCTTTTTTACCCTATTTACGGCTAACGGTTAAAATATTTCAATTTTTACGGCTATCGACTAAATTTTTGGCCGTTTTACGCCTATCGGTTAACCCCATTGAGACCCGCCTTGAACGTTGTGTGCTTTGAAATGACAGATTCTACCCTTCCCTCTCTCTCTCCGCAATAATGCTTGCATGAAAAACCAGCTCTGAACAACTCGGCCATGATACCGCCGTCTCTAGGCTGTTCAAGCTCTTAAGGTTGTTTTAATTTCATGCTAGTGTCGCTTTTTTACCCCCAAAATGACTTTTCAGTCTGATATTTGTTCCGCAATATCATAGAATGCATGGCAGGCGTCGACAGGGAAAGGAAAGGAACACTTTTCTCCCCCTACTGTTCCCTCCACTGCCACGCAGGCTACAATGTTTCGAAAATGCAAGGTGATGGATGCGTCCTTAACTCTCCTCGCCACTAAAAAATTCAGATGTTTATTCGGCTTTGACTGAAAGCAAATGAGTCATTTTTGCCGCAGCCATCCGATTGGCTAAGAACAGCCGAGGCCTTCTTTTGAAGTTTGCAGAAAGCTGAAACCTTATCGTTACGCAGTCAGGGCGTGTACAAAACTTGACGTCAAAAGAAACAGATAGCTTAATCACGTTTCATAATGCTTAATTATCATTTAGTGTTTGAGGGCATTTTCAGAGTATGGCTGTATTTTTTACAAACTGAATGAAATGTTTCAGTACAAGAATTAGGAATTTCACGTCAGTGTGGAAAGTCAGAATGATGTTCCGCTTTTCCGAAATATTTAGCCTGAGTTTACTGTTCGTTTTATCGGCTTGTTCAAATTGGGACGACACAGGCGAAGATGTGAAGGGAGTTAAAATTGGTGTTTTGCTGCCAATGACTGGTTACTGGCCGATTGGTAAAACTTCTGCGTCTGCCATTACCATCGCAGTGGACAAAATCAACAATGATCCCACACTTCTACTCGGCTACAACATGACTTTCTTGTGGAATGATTCTATGTGTTTGGCCGCAGAAGGACTTAACCAAGCCGTCGAATTCAGAATCTCTGGCGTGGACGCCATTATTGGTGATGGTTGCGACATTATTTGCGAGCCTGCCGCGATTTTAGCAGCGTCCTGGAATCTGCCCATGATTTCTTGGGGCTGTGAATCGAGCAAGCTATCCGAAAAAAGTATTTACCAGACGTTTGCCAGAACGGTCGGCTCGTTCTCCAAAATGGGGGATCTCTTTATGTCCGTGCTTGGCTACTTTCGTTGGAAGAGTATCGGTATTATTGCATCAACAGAGAGCATCTGGCAGTTAGCTATGTCTGGTCTGATGAAAGTGTTTTTGGAGAACGACATAGAAATTCGCTACCTTCACACACTCAATCCAGGGCATGTGCTGGTTACGGAACGGGAGGAATATAAAAGTATGCTGGCCCTAGCGAAAGAGACAGCACGCAGTAAGCGATACAACTAGATAATGCTTTAGATGTTTAGATTAATTTCACGTAGTCTTAATAATTTACATCACTTTCAGTCAAATTAATGGTCCTCTCCGAAGCAATTCTTTAGAGTGGTTAGGGCAAAAGATTGATGGAGCTGACAAGAAATGGGCAGGGGAGGGAGGAAAGACAAGAATAACGAGGATAAAAAGATAAACTTTTATAAATTAATCATTAGAAAATGAAGAAAACAATCTCTCACGTTTTAGTTGTAGGAAAACTTAAATGATTTACAGTGACTCCCATTTTACACTTATTCACACGATGTGTGGTCATTTCCCTGTAGTCTTTGTGATGCTTTGTTACGGAGGAGACATGCGCGCTTTGATGCTGGTCGCTCACGACTTGGGCATGCTCAATGGGGACTACGCGTTTCTGACTGTCAATCTACTTCCGTCTGCCGCTATTGGAAATAACACGTTCATGGGAAACGACGGTAGAGACGCAGAAGCTGCGCTGGCGTTTAGAGGAATCTTGAGTATTTACGTTAGGGAACCAACCACAGAACTCTGGAGGTCATTCAAGGAAGATGTGAAAGACAAGATGAATGCTCCGCCATTTCAGATTCAGTTAGACGCCAGTGAACAGGTAATATATCACCGTTCAACCACACCGAGCTGTACGTACATCAAACACTATCCTGTTCCCTCTAATACGAGTTTTGGACAATGGAACGACTATGACTCTTCCTATTGGACAGGGTTACAGGGTTGGCCAAAGCCTCTGTTTCAAAGCGAGACTAAGTGCAATGCCATTGGTATGAAAATGAATTTTTATTCTCGTGTAAATAAGACTCATTTTCACCCAGAAAGGTTTTAAATCTGGCCTCGTTATGAAAGTGAGAGTCTTAGAGCTTGGAAATGTCCTCTTGGCTTTTTAAGATTGCGCGGTTAGACTGGGTCGGTATTCAGTCGAAATGCATTGTGGGACTTTTGGATCCAGTTTCCTTTGTAATCAAGTAATAGCCAAAAAAAGAAGCGGTAGCGTTTTCAAAATATTCCCATAATACAATTCGACACAGTAACGAGCTAGTCTCCTCATGTTAAATGGCCAATGACTATTGACGGAGACAGCTGAACAGATGAACACGTGGTCAAATTTCCCGCGCCATTTTCCATGTCTGCCGTTTTAAACGTGAAGAGGTTTTTTCTCTGTCGTTTTATCATTTGGGCTCGTACCCAATATAACACTGTTTCGTTTCCTTTTGCAATTGAAAGAATTTCAAGCAGCTGTATGCTAACACTGTTAAAGCGAAAGCACAAGACGCGATAATTACTACAGATGGCAAACAGCCGCAGCTATTTGCCGCAGTGTTGCTTGACCACTCTACGGTTTGATCAATGAACTGAACTCTTCTAATAAACTTTATCAATATACAATTCATAAAATATATTTCAGCTTGTTTTGATGTTCATGCGGACAAATTATTATCAAAGTAACGTATTCGCCGTGTTGTAATTTTGATTCCAAAACATAGTTTTTGCAATACTGTATGTGCTTGTATGGTGATGCAAATAAAGCTCGTTGTTGTTGTTGTTGCTCTCAAAAGGGTTTCCTGTTTCCATTCCAGGTTGAGGTGTACGCTGGAGCTATATATGATGCAATTTACCTGTATGCCATCGCGCTCAATGAAACTCTGGCCGCTGGTGGAAGCAAAAAGGATGGAAGAGCAATAGTACAGAGAATGCTTAACAAAGAATTTGACGGTTTGTTTCAATATAACATTTCACAAAGTCACGGATTCAGGGTAGAAGAATTCCCATGATTTCTGGGATTTCTTGATGGATCAATGGTATGCATTGGCAACCATTAACAAATCATGACTCATACTGGTTCCCCAAACTTTTCCAGACGTCTTAGCTGCAAATGCTGGGGCTAAATCTCTTGTAAGGTTCTGAAGGTTATATGTCTTATATCAATTGGATTACAGCTTTCTGGAGTATTTTTAGTTTTAGTAATTTAATTGGTTATTCATTGCATGAAGACTGACACTGATACTGGAAATCATTATATATACTTGTAATCCTATTGTCCGTTCAAGCAAGTCACTCTTGTTAGCGTGACAACACCTTCGCACCTGGCGTCCTCGTTCCCCTTCACCAGCGGTCGGGTTCGTCAAGCCAGCATGCGCAGTAAGAGACGAAAACTCGAGGTACGAGATTGGAGATTGGCGTGACAATCGCAGACCGAAAAATTGTGAAAATGGATTGTATGGAAAAAGACAGGCAGCCTGAGTACATAGCGTGACATCTGACGTTTAAAAAACATTTAACAATATATTGTTATCTCATAACGAATAATTTAAAAACAGTGGTTTCTGTTTTTCGAGGAAATTTTCATTAAGGTGATATTCCCAACAACACATGTCAGGACTAAGATTTTCCGTTGGTTACTATTATGTTAAAGGTGCTTCGGGCAGAGTGCGGATTGACGAATCAGGTGACCGGGACCCAGATTACTCTCTTAAATACTACCTGAATGGAAGCTTTCAAAACATTGCTGACTATAATCATTCTACTGGTGGCTTTAATCTGAGAGGTGAATAATCTTTGTGTTGTAGCTTTTGTAAACTTTCAACAAAGTCTCCTTCGTCTGATTTAATATGACGAAGGACGAAGGTCGATCTCTTGCGACTTCGTAGCGCGCTGGGCTGTTCCACAACCTAAAATGCTCGCTCCGCTCCCTTAGAAACTCGTGAGGTCGACTTGAGGTAAGTCTACTAGCTTTTGCGGAATTTCCCCAATGTAAGGTTATTAGCACTTTACCTCGCCTATTAAGGGCATAACTATTGGTGCATACGTTGTTAAACAGGTCTAACTGAGGGAAGGAAACATGCAAGCTAGAAAACTACATTAAAAATACCTTTGGTTTAAGACCCAGTGGTCCAAATGCCTGGCAAATAAAAAAAAATTCATTAGAGTGATTTTAATTAATCCATGAAATACAAGGCACTATTATGCACTAATTCCATTTTTTTCTCTTGTTAATCTGTTGCTATTTTTCACTAAATGTTAGTATCTGTTTCACAGGTCAAGTAAAATCAGTCTAATAGGAAAGTGCTAAGTTTTCAGATGGTCTAAATAGCAATGATTATATGTGATTGTTTTTAAGAATCAATAGTAATAATAACAATGATAATGATGATAGTGATAATAATAATAATAATAATAATAATAATAATAATAATAATAATAATAATAATAAAAAATAAAAATAATTATTGTCAAAAAATGTATAATAGTGGCGCATGGTTTCAGAATAAATGCTATTATTACTTGACAGATGTAACAGTTATTTGGGCAGGAGGACGTACCGAGCCGCCTTTAGACAAACCTAGGTGCGGATGGGAGAACGAACTGTGCTTAGAACAAGAAAGACAAGGTAAGTTTTTGGGAAAAATGTACAAGAAAAAGTTGTCTTTATTGTCTATTTCTTGGGGTGCATTCTGTGTATATCTGTAGAGAGTGGGACTGCGGCGGTTCGACAACGTATTACCCTTAAATATAGTTTTCACTGAAGCCGTGGTCAAACGTCTGAGGCGTTTTCATTTGATTTAAAGATTTGATTTAAAGTCAACTTTACATACTTAAAGACAAACAGCAACTTGCAATCAGAAAAAAATATATATTGATTTGCTAAGTATATCTTTTTGCTCTTCGTGTTTACTTTAAACTCGAGCTGTTAAATTATCATGTTGTTTTTTTTTTAGCTACTCAACAGTTGGTGAATGTGGTGATTGGAGCGTCCACTGCTGGTGTGGTAGTGTTAGCCTTCATGTTCTTCCTTATAATCAGGTAACGTGGCTTTCACCAAAAAAATCAAAGGACATTTTTAAGGTCGTTTGGTCGATGTCGTTTAGTATCGATCCATAACAGCCTGAGCGAGAAAATTAATCCTACTTTTAAATGATAAATTCATAGCAATCTGTCTGTGTTCAGTGGTTAGTTTATTGAGTTATTTGCTGACCAGTCAGTAACGTTTGTATTTGGCCAAATTTCGTAACACAGCCCCTTTAAGCACCAGTTGTGAGATATTTTTACCTGGACCTTATAAAAAATTAAACAAATTACTTCAAAATCCTCTCAGGAATATTGTTTCTCATAATTCACTTACTATGCACTGCCAAGTGCCAAGTTCTAAACCACAATAAGAGGACTCGGACTCGCAAATCTAAAGTCCCATACAAAATGTCTGACTCGTGGGCCCGAGAAATTGTCGAAACTTTTCAGGAAACAGGTAGCAGGGACAAGAAAAGCTAAGAAAAGGGAAATTTGGGTGATAGAATAAAGCGTTTTTCCTCGTTAGCAGCCTCTGCGTTCTTAGAGAATGCATTTATTTTCCTCCAGCCCTCCGAGATCTCACTTTGAGGACAAATTAGGTGAGAATTAATCTGACGCAGGATTATCAAGACTAAATACAAACCTGTGAGACGTCTCTGAAAGGAAAAACCTGGAAAATAGTTAAAAGATAGATCAAATGTTTATTTTGTAGGAAACTTCGTTACGAGACTGATCTGGCGCAGAACAAGTCCTGGAAACTTCGTTATGAAGACTTACATATTGAGGAGCGTGGATCAGATGAAATACAAACAAAGGGAATGACCACATTCAAACGAGAAAAAACCATGGTAAGGCATTTGTACTCAGTCTTGAACAGTAACAGTAACAGTAACTAATATTTATTTAGTCGTTTTTCTTATGTATTTTTTCGCTTTCCTTTATTCATTTTATTGCCTAGTTTTTTCCTCAGCGTTACGGTGCAATCTCCGGTCGATACTCCTCAGGCATGTTTTAAGGCATGGGTCACCTCATAATTTGCATAATTTGGCGTAGTGGCATTTGAAACGGATTGTTTTGATCAGTCGTCATGAAAGTTGGCAAACACTTTTAGCTCGGTGGCCTTAACAATATGTGACATATTTATTGTTGAAATACTAGTCACGTGACCTGTAAATGATCGTTAACGTTCAAAGTGTTCAAATTGAAACGGGGGTAAGGAAAGTAAAGAGCAGTACATCTTCTTAGGCACTACTGTTTTTCCCAAGGCCTGGATATTTAACAACTATTCCTCGAGCCCGAATGGGCTCTGAGTCAATAGGCCATGAGGGCGAGAGGAATAGTTGTTTTAGTAAAATCTAACTAGTTGGTCACAAATATCGATACAAAACAACTTTAGCTAGCAAAACGCGATTCAGCCGCCACTGTTTTGGTTTTCAAAGCCGGCGCTTTTCGCTACTAGTGGGCTATAACATATAGCCTAGTAGTAGCTCAACCAATCCGAACGCAGCATTAGTTGCAACCACTAGTTGGATTTTACTAATACGAAATAGCCCTGCATGTATGCCTAAGTGGAACAAGGATTATGAGATAAAGAAAAACAGGTCACGTGACTAACAAAAGACTTAAATAACTCTTAATAAAAATGCTTTAATCCACCTTGCAAGTCTAATTGACAATCCAGACAGTTTCGCTGACAATTTGATGACAAGTATTTTTAGGCTGAGGTTTAGTGTTTTATTCCCAAAGGGTTTAAATTGGGTACAATATTGAGTTAGCTGATTAGGTCTATTGCGTCGATATCAGGGGTGGGTTTAGTGGGAGTTTTGCAGTCGAGGGTAGGGGAGGAGGGGAGGTTTGGAGGCTGAGCTATTACTTTAAAACTCCATTTTGTGGGTCTAAAGGCCTCATCTTTCCTCCTCCATGTTATTTCTCGACTCAATGTTACTGACGTTTAGCAATGTTTTTTTTTCTGCTTGTCTTTTTTTATGTAACTGAGAAGGTAGACTGATAGTAAGGTGTCCAAGGCGATAAGGGATCTTGATCGCGTGACCTTTGTGACCGTTTGGGAATCAGATTAGAGAGCTTCAGCAGCCATGACGACAACAGCGACGAGAACGTCTAAAATCAATTGGCTTTATGAGCAAAACAACAGCTCTGCACGTGCATCACACTTTTTAGTACATTTCTTTGAATGCTTCACTGTTCGA
>CALNXI010003948.1:6399-25940 GCA_942486025.1 Porites evermanni
AACAGCCACATTGAATATATGAAAATATATGAGTATCTCAGTTAAGTGAGTTTTGCTCAGAAATACCTTATTTTTAAACGTGACTCAGATTTGTCCGAAACGCTCGGGACTTGTCTACTCACCAGTTGAGAGTACTCAGTTAGGTTTTCATTTTAGGTTGGAGCCCACTGAATAAAATCCCTCAACAAAACAAAACAAAGTAAATTATATTACTACATTAGCAGTTATTACTATTTATTTTAGAATTGGCATTCGTCCTGATCATATTAAAAAAACAAGAAAACAGGGGTTTGGCCTTCACGAATTACACTTTTATCTCTTTTAAAAACACTGACATTCTGGAAAATAACATCAGATAAAGTGCTACTACATCCAGTTACTATTTCTGATAAAAGGATTCTAAAAAATTAGTAATCAACATGAGAAATTTCAATCTAACACTTTCTAAACTTATGCAAATAGAAAGCACAACTAATGGTGCAATGACTGAAGTTACTAATTGATATTTTTATGCCTTTCCTTTATTGACTCTTTTTCTTAAGACCCTCAGCGGCCCGGAACCCTAATAACGACCCCATTAGAAAGGATCTATGCATCCGGTTAAGTCAGGTGGTGCAAAAACGCCCCATGGAGTGCGTAAATGGCACTGGGACACGACAAACAAAGAGCTCACACAATGGAATATGAAATAACTATTACTAACTTTCTCAGAAAAAATGTAGTGGTTCTTTATTAAGCGGAAATTGTGAGATGCAAAGACCATGGAGGTCACTCAAAAATGGTAAAATTAATGATCCGTTTATCCTATCACAAGACAAAAGGTGGACACACACTGCATCACTTTCGTGAGTACCAAAATAAACAACTTCAAGGATCTGAGAAAAGACACACTTTATCCAAGCGACAATCAGCACGAAAGTTCTTATTGAGTCCTACTGGAGACGAGACTGCCATTTTACGTGGTGTCTCGAGCGACGCGAAAGTCTAGCTCCAGGGAAGGCAGTACCTTCATTGCTCATTCATTTTATAAACCTAAAGCCCCGTGCAAACGGACGCAACATTGTTGGCCAACAACTCCCAACATTGTTGGATGTTACATGTTGTGTCCGTTTGCACAACCTGTTGCATGTTGTTGGATGTTGTTGCGTGTTGTTGCACAAAGCTTGAAAGCGGTCAAACTTTCCAGCCAACAACTCCCAACATTTCTTTTGTTCCGTGATCGCCGAAGCGTATTGCAACAATGTTGGATCCGTTTGCACAACTCTTCCAACATTGTTGGGGCCGCACACGCGCATTACGTTTGGTTTACAAAGACTTATGGGTTGTATCCTTCCCACGATGCACTGCAGGTCCCAACATTGTTGGGAGTTGTTGCATCCGTTTGCAGGCAGCCTGAATATTGGCCCAGTCTAATAGTAACTGGTTGCACACGAAGCACTTAGGTCTTAAGAATCCGTTTTAAACATGATCGAATTGGACTGTACAAGAGGGGATTATTTGAGGTGAGCAGAAAACCGGAGTACCAGGGAAAAAATTTCTAGGAGCAAGGAAGTGGACCAACAAGAAATACAACCCTCATACGACATTGATAACAATAATAATAACAATACACATTAATGGGAGGTAACTACTACAGTCTCAGTCAGAATTTGGTGAGTTACCTGTGATAAACAACATTGGGAGGGAGTGGAGACGGGTAAGAAGGGAAAAAAAACAGCGTTCAGTGGAAGTGTCCCTCTCTCTCTCTCCACGACATAAAGTAACAACTGAATAGGATGTCAGTCATAGAAGATTGCTTGTCTTCTGTGGTATAATGTCTATAATGACACTTACTACCGGGACTCAGTGATAAAACAGTCTCTTGGGTAGCTTTAGCAACGACGATGGCGACCGTAACCACAAGGTCAAATTAAAAAGAAGCTATAACTGTGAAAAAAAAATTAGGTGCTGATTATATTATATTATACATATTCTCCTTGCGACCACTCTCGTAAGCGAACAGCTCTAGTTAAGGCCACCTTTGTGAAACCCCGTTTGAAGTGTGGCTTAATCTTTGTAATGAAAAGCCCTCTAAAGCGACCACTACCGTGACCGACCACGAACACCTTTGGGATCACCAAACTAGACTTTTCCGTCGTTTTTAAGCTCTCGTAAGGATCCACTCAGAGTCATCGTTGTACTGATACTTAGATTTGTGGAGTATTCTGGTCTAAAAAAAAGACCGAATTGTTTATTTGGTTTTTCGTCGAGGAAAGTGTCGCAAAGAGATTCATCGATGGCTGCGTTTTTGCTGGTTTTTGACAAATTGATGCAGGCTCTTACGGCGGACTACAGGAAAAATCATTTAACCTTTCAAATTTTTAACTATTCATGTTTTTCCACTGCCGCCACAAAATGAAATACAGCTGCTATCAAGATTCTTCAGTTATGGTTGGTTTGTTTATTTGGTTTTTCGGTTGAGGAAAGCGACGCCACGGGATTCAACGAAAGTGATTGTTGAACAGGCAGGGTTTTACAGCAGTGTACAGGAAAGATTCTGACCTCACTTGTTCGCTTTGAGGAGCTGCATCCAAGGCCTAGTGAGCGTGACTAATTATCGCAGTTTTTTTCTCGATTTAGTTTTGAGGTAAAGTCGGACGTAATTATTTCATGTCATGACTTGAGACAGAGACGATGTCAATTACCTCGCGTTAATAAAACACACCAGTTAAATTAATTTTCTGGATGTAAATGGAAAGAAAATTTTTTGGAAAATACCCAGTTCTGGGATTGCCGATAAAAAGTAAGGATAATTACCGGAAGTCTTGCCTCCAGGCTCGTTTAACTATTTTAAACGCCACGCCGGCTAAAAAACAAACTAACAAACACAAAGAACACGCAGATTTTTGGAAACATTTCAGTCACTCTACTTACATGTCTCATACGTTTTGTTCATGTTTTGATTGTCAGTCTTAATTTTGTAAGGAGTTGAGCTTTTCTTTTTTCCTTTCGCAGACCGCGTCAGGTTAAAGCGTGAGTGAAATGTCTGAAAATGGTTTAAGCATGGTGTGTGATTTTCGCCTGTGTTTACAAATTAGAACAGATTCTAAAACGACTACGAGAACGAGATTTTCCCAAAGCAGAGTGCGCTCGCACGAAGCATCATCATTTTGGCGGGAAAATGCGATAGCCATTGTCATTCTACAACGAGTTTTAGCGAGAATGTCGTAGTGGCGAAAAAAGGTTATCAAATGTTAGGAATTTTATCATTTAGCGATCGGGCGAGAGCTTAACCTCCTTCAACGGAATTAAGCGTACTGACTTTTTGGTGAAAAACAAGTACAATGATGCTTTCCGGGGTGCCTGTTTTTAGAGAACAGGCGAGAAAACTCAAAATAAAATGTTGTCCTCGTCCACGAATCTAAAGCTCTTTGTCAACTCATTTTGTTCATTCTCGCCGAAAAGAAAGTATATAAGCGATTTGTGGATTATTTTACCCACAAAATAACTTCGCCTTCTTGTAGTACATAATATTGTTATTGCGTTGTTACGTTTATAATTTATAATTGTTGATGTCGCCGCCCGGTTAGCTCAATGGGATAAGCGCCGGTCTGCTGAGCGGGAGGCCGTAGGTTCAAACCCCGCTCGGACCAACACTCAGGGTCTTTAAATAACTGAGGAGAAAGTGCTGCCTTTGAAATAAGATCTGCAAACAGTTAGATTTTCTCGTCTTCTCGGATAAGGACGATAAACCGTAGGCCCCGTCTCACAAGCCCGCGCACATGTAATAAATCTGTGGGACGTTAAAGAACTCACACACACTTCCTAAAGAGTAGGGCACGTTGTGCCCGGTGTAGTGTCTATCTTACTTTTACGCTCATGTATGGGGGCTTCATTACTCATTCCATCATTACTTGTAAACTGTACCTTAAACAGTCTGGCAAAGTCCCCCAACCAGTGTTGTAAATTATCCCTGAAAAGCCCTGAGGGGAGTGGATAATAAGATATTTACAATAACAATTACAATTTACAATGTCTAGCGCATATTTAGCCGTATTTAAATACACAACACGCAAAATTATGGTTATTCATAGGGGGAAGGTTGAAAAAGTCATCAACCTTCCTGGGTCTTTTCGCCAGAAGAAACAAATAGTACAACTGACAGTAAACGTTACTGAGTATCAGAAATTGTGATGTATAGTCTAAACTCACCAGTTAAAAGGATAGTTTACACGTAACGGTTTGTCGATCTGAATTTGCAAAGACAACATATTCTAAACACAAAATCGCCGCTAATTTACAATTTGGGTAGAACCCTTTTAGACGAAAAGATTGACCTATTAAGTGAAATGGACGCAGCCAAAGAGTTTCGTGAATGATAACTAGGCTTCATTGAAAAATGTCGTGGGCTATTAGCTTCTCAATTGGGTGTGGTTAGGGGTGGGGGGAGGGGGAAGTTTAGTGATGCAGACTCATGGGTAAGAAAACTTTACCAAGACTATTATTGTTATCGGATTTAATTTATAATTTTTTCTTTTTTGTTAATCAGTTTAGTATAAATTACTGGATTTCTTTGCTTAGGTTGAAGCTTATTCGTTTTAATTTTTTGGTTTTAAGTAATTAAAAGTATATAAATGGACGCTTCGCTTTTATCGTTGGCTAACTCTACATATTTGCATATTAATTAAAAATTTTAAGAAAAAAAATAGCGATAATAGTGTTACGGAGACTGTTACTGGAGCCTTATTGTCCTGATTGTAGTATCCATGACGCCAATCTTTTCACTCTTTGAACAACTGAAAACTGTGAGATATTACCGATACATTAATGAGTCTTTAACTACTAAATTTGTCTATGTTAGAGTAGTAGGCATGCTTTAAAGTTATTCAGGCCGGTGGACTTTTGGGCCCTTTTGAGGCCGTCCTGAACTTTGAGGTTGAATAACTTCCACAACATTGAAGTAACGACCATCCGACAAAAAAAAAAAAGTTTCCTTCAATCACCGAAGATCGTGATTTTTGCACCAACTCTGACGTTACTATGGCAACCGAGTTTTGACAGCCACATTTTCAAAATTCTAATAATTTTTCTAAAAAGCGTTCTTTTCCTAGATTTTTTTTTCCATGTGATTGTTTGAGTCTGTCTTTCGGACAATATATAAAGCACTTTACCTGGGAAAGAGATAGTCCTCGAATCGCAGACAGTATGTCGTAAAACAGCTGTTGTTCTCGCAGTTGTCTATCGACAGGAAACTGAAGTGTTACAGCGATGAGATGCGTATCTATAAGTTGTGGGCGGTTAGGTTTTTCTTGACTCCTCTTTATGCAGAGGAAACTGAAAGTTACTTAGCCATGAAATTACAAAGCAAATCGTACCTTATCTGTCCAACCTGTAGTGAGAGGGATATAACAAAACCTTTGAAACAGTGAAAAGAACAACATCGTTCGGATTTCCTCGTTTTACATAATTTAACGCAAGAGAAAATGAGTTGTCCAAATATATAAAAACATAAGCTGTTAGTCACTTGGGTTCGAAGTTCTTTCAAAAAACAAAATGTATAAACAGGTACAAAAAGTTATAAGCAGGGCAACTCTCACTTAGTTATATAGCTTATTACCCCCTAGAAGTCCCTGTTACGCTTTCCCTTTGGATAGTCTGAGTGTCATGTCCCCTGACTGGGCAGCGACACTTAAACGTGTCTTTTATCGCTATTCGAATCTCGGCGACCCGCCAAAAGTAAACCAAGGGATTTAGCGACGAGTTTATAAACGTTATTGTCCCTGTAAACTGCAGCGCAATATATTTGTTCACACTGTTGTCAGTTAGTTGTATAACAATGGCTGTGCAGATGTACGGAAAATAAAAAAGGAATAACAAGAAACAGACGTAAAAAGTGTTGATAGCCGATCTCGTCAATCGAGCAAAATGCATTTGCGATGAAACATGCCGCCGCGCATGAACTTGTGCTTGTGTGTTTATTTGCGTTTGATGTCGCTTGACAACACTGTAGATTCTAGAATACATCAGTACAACGACAAACAATGAAATGGCAAAGGACAATATTGCAGCAAGGTAGTATACTGTAGTGCTTTGTGTCCATACGAAGCCCAGTAAACTTGACATCAGCCAAGAGAGAGCGATAGTAACTATGACTTTCTTATTGGTGACTATGATTGGATATCGCATGTGCAGATGAAATACGAGGTACCTATCCACACTGATGATAGTGGCGGTTGAAAAAGAAGCGGAAGACAAAATCACAGAAAGAACATCGAAGGCATCTTTAAGCGCGCTCGGGCCACCTTTTTCGGTTCCCAGGTAAAAAACGCTCCAAACAACTTGTAGCGGTTGAGTCAGTGAACCGACGAAGAAATCCGTTAAGGCCAGTCCAAAGAGCAGAGTTAAAGATGGCGAATGTAGAGCTGGAGTCCTCCAGATCACGAACATTATGACGCTATTACCAAAAGCAGCTGTGAAAGAGAAACACGCATTGGTAACGCAGTTCACGATAGTATAAGATCTTAGTTTCACGATGTCGTCCTCACTTATAGACAAGTTGGGGTAACCATAACTCAGTTTGAAGTTCTCCATGTTAAATATATAACTCACAGAATAGTAAGAAGAGGAATTAATAATAATGCAAGCAATCGTTTTTAAGGCCAATATGTACCGCAGTTAAACGATTATGGAAATTCTCTTCACCTGTCAGCGTAAGAACAGCGTGTGATTGATCAATTTATTTGATTAAAATTTTTGCATTCAGTTATGAGGAAAGATAATTATCACTTGAAACAAAAAACTCTTTGCTCAAAACACCTTTGCTTTAATAAGGTAGACTAGTTAAGAATTTTGGTGTAAGTTAGCATTGAAAACTCATAGATTACAAACGAAAAACTGATACTAATTCAAGACTATTCTTCAACGCCAAAGCACCATCTAGTTTTATTAAACTTAAGAACCTTGGGTAAACTGATGGCCTTAGATGGCCGCAAAGCAATCGAAAAGATCGTTTTATATCCCAGTAGCCGTGCCTAGCACCAAAGACGTTAAACAAAATGTTTACTATAACTTTAATAGCAACTTACGGTAGGTCTGTTCTTTTTTCTTTTGAAATTTAGATTAAAATTTATAGTAAATTAAACATTGTGTATTTTATACCGACTAATATCGGTTATAACATATTATACTGATTTCTACATCTTAATTTAGGTATGTTGCAGGGCATAAAAACAAGAGAAAGCTAAGTGCGTTTTTACTTCAAATAAGTATGGTTGAATGAAAAGTGACTCTTATGACGTTTATTCACAGAATAAATACTTGATATTAATATTGAAAAGCAGTCTATGTTTGCTTTTCTTATGGGAAAACGAAACATACATAATTAAAGAGACAGTTGCAGCTGCCAAAGGGACGTTCAGTTCACGAGACAGAAATAGTTAAGTTTTCACAGAAAAGTCGCTTATTTTTCCACACACATTTTCTGTTTTGTTCATGATACATTTCCTTTGCTAATACAAGGGAGAGTTTTTTTTTTAAATGAATATTATCATGTTTTATTTTGTATGAAGTTTCTTAGTACTCATGGCCTATGATTGCTCTAACGGGGAGATTGTGTTGGAATTAATCATAACACATTAGTGGATATTATCAGGAAACCACTACTAAACGTCTCACGTCTATTATACTCTTACTATTTGTAGCTTAAAAGCTCGTTTTGGTTTCATTTTGAAGAAGTTGAGCAAACAGCCGGCTTAACAGATGAACTTTCTCAATTTACTGTCAATCATAAATCATATATTAGTTCTGGAAACAAAACTATCCCTCGAGGCAATAAATTTCAAAATGTTTTCTACCCAGTAAATGAGAATAGGAAGATCAAGTTTTACATTGTGAAAAAGAAAAAAAAAATGACTGTTCCCAAAAAGCATGGTGAACTACCATTTAAAATTGACTTTTGTACGGTAGAGCATAGTTAGTAGAGGAGAATGGTTATGAAAGGCGGCAAACATCAATTATAAAAACAGCGATGCTCAAAGTTTATGTTGGTGGCTCCATGACGGTGCACAAACCTTTGTTTTCTGTCGGCAAAGTGTATGGAATAAATTAATGCCACGTTTTTATTGGTCAACACAATTAAAATGTTCGGAGTGCTAATGAACGTTGTGCACCTTCAGGTCCGCAAAAACATATAACTAAGGAGTCTGACGGGTTTCATAACCATTGCACTCCATTAACTATGGGTAGAGCGATTGTACTGTCGCACTTTGTAATATTCGTCGCACTTTGTAATACCTGTCGCACTTTGTAATAAAATTGTCACACTTTGTAATACCTGTCGCACTTTGTAATAACACTTGTCGCACTTTGTAATAAAATAAATACTTGATATTAATATTGAAAAGCAGTCTATGTTTGCTTTTCTTATGGGAAAACGAAACATACATAATTAAAGAGACAGTTGCAGCTGCCAAAGGGACGTTCAGTTCACGAGACAAAAATAGTTAAGTTTTCACAGAAAAGTCGCTTATTTTTCCACACACATTTTCTGTTTTGTTCATGATACATTTCCTTTGCTAATACAAGGGAGAGTTTGTTTTTAAATGAATATTATCATCTTTTATTTTGTATGAAGTTTCTTAGTACTCATGGCCTATGTTTGCTTTCACAGGGAGATTGTGTTGGAATTAATCATAACACATTAGTGGATATTATCAGGAAACCACTACTAAACGTCTCACGTTTATTATACTCTTACTATTTGTAGCTTAAAAGCTCGTTTTGGTTTCATTTTGAAGAAGTTGAGTAAACAGCCGGCTTAACGATTAACATTCTCAATTTACTGTAAATCATAAATCATATATTAGTTCTGGAAACAAAACTACCCCTCAAGGCGAATACGAACATCAAGTTTTACATTGTGAAAAAAGAAAAAAAAAATGACTGTTCCCAAAAATCATGGTGAACTACTATTTAAAATTGACTTTTGTACGGTAGAGCATAGTTAGTAGAGGAGAATGGTTATGAAAGGCGGCAAACATCAATTATAAAAACAGCGATGCTCAAAGTTAATGTTGGTAGCTCCATGACGGTGCACAAACCTTTCTTTTCTGTCGGAAAATTGTGATGGAATAGATTAATGCCACGTTTTTATTGGTGAATACGATGAAAATGTTCAGAATGCTAATGAACGTTGTGCACCTTCAGCTCCGCAAAAACATATAACTAAGGAGTCTGACGGGTTTCATAACCATTGCACTCCATTAACTATGGGTAGAGCGATTCTTTATCTCGATACCAGTACCAATGGTAAATTTTTACCACCAAAAATACATTTGATATTTCATGAATTTAAAGATAATTTCCAGTAGATGTAACCTCTCTGCGGACAGGGAGATCGTTTTTGTTTGCGATTCAAAGTATTAGTCAGATAAAAAAAACCTTGTAGATAGTCTCCTGGAAGGCGTTGCAAGAGGTAGGGTAGAAATGGAAAAAAGAGAGCGGGAATATTGCCCCACTCACCCATCTCCTCTTTCTGCACCTGCCACGTTTAGTTTACTTAAATAAAGGAATATACAGTGATTATCAGGAGGGGGAACTGGTATGAGTACAATTTGGCAAAAGATTAACTTGAACCATCTTCCCCAGCGTATGAAGGCTCAAATAGCTCCCCTCCCTCCACGTTAACGCCGACAAATAAGCCAAGTCTTTCAAAGTTTCTTTTTTTCTTACTTAAATGAAGCTTTATGGCAAAAATAAGTAAGAAATTATGAACTAAAAACTTAACTAATGTAAACTACAGGTTAAAAGTTTAAAATGTAAAATAGAATATAAAAATATAAGAGATAAAAAAACCTTGTTAATAGCCTCCTTTAAGGGCATCGCAGAGGTTGAGAAGAAAAGGAAAAGGAAGGGAGAACTCCCCCCTCCCCCTAATCTCTCCTTTTAGCACCTGTCACTTTAGTAATGGAGTATGTAATAATTATCGAGGGATGGGGAGGGGGCTCTGGTATGAGTTCCTATTAGGCAAAAGGTTAACCTTAAGCCGAGTCTTTTGAAGTGTCTACACTGGAGTTTTGTGATGCAAATATAGACTGACAAAAATTCAGTGAATCAAGAATTTTAGAAAGAAATGTTTTGCTTGCCTTCCGAAGAGCCGCAGATGTGTGGCGAAAAGATCAAGTGTCACGTTCAAGTTACCGACCTACTACAGCCGGGGAATACTAACGGAAGCGAACGAAAACGACATTGAATCGAAGATTGCCGTATTTCAAGATCCTAAATTGTGAGAGGTTAATTGAACCCGATTCGTCGCGACTTTGATGGGTGAGAAGGAAGGAAATAAAATGTGCAAGAAACGCATAATTATTTCTAGTTATTACCTCACATTAAAAAGTATAAGAAGATTTAAAGAGAAGCCATCTGTCCGACGTAAAAAGTCGTCTATGATTTGGCTGGCCTAAAAAGTGCTGAGCTTAAACAAGAAGTTGAGCAAGGTTCAACTTTTACGCGTACGATCGGCGACCCTTCATGTATTGCCTCTATTTTATTTGCGAACGAAAATTTTACGCACGTACGCATATACAAATTACGCGACACTAGAAATCAACCCTAAAAGAGAAGACTTTGTGTGTGTGGTTACCCCTATTCGCTGAATGTGAGACCACAGTGAAGACGGAAAAATGACAATGCATGTGTTAATATTTTCTTTTCCCCAGAATATCATATACCAACTACTTTTAAAATATCCGGCATTCAAATAAGTACATTAAAACAAGCGATCAAGGTATATTAAAAATGTTAATCATTTTATCCAAGAAACGTTAATTTTGTCCCCAAAATTGACACGTGCGAACCCGTGTAACAGTATGTACGTAGTTGGTGATCGTACTAGACCCCCTCTACCCCCTCTACCAATGTATGTACCTTGCACCTTTTGCGAGTTTGTATTCTAGATGATCCCAGTTCGTAACATTTACACTGCAAAACATCGATCGAATCTGCCCTATGGTTCTATGAATAATAGGAGACGGTACAATGGACCATATACAGCGTACCTTCTTGAAATCCATGACGACAGATTTTCTTTGTAAACTAGTTGCTGATCTTATGGAACAAGAAGAAATTTTTGGATATCCTTCACTGCCACACATCTATTATGAAAAATCACTTGACACCAGTTTAGCTTCCAATCAGTTGTCGTCAATGCGCCTGTGTTATAATCAGGGATGATTTCAAGCTCTGAATTAATAAATATATAGCAAACTTAGCCTGAAATTCATCCGATTGCTTCGAGTCGTTTTCTCCTCTCAACAACGTCTGAATCGACCGGCCGTTAATGCCGTCCAGTGACGTCACTCACTACCCGAAAACCGGGTAGTGATTTTGATTGGTTGATTGTCTAAACATTCGCATAATTATGTATAATTATGAAAAATTTTAGCGGGATTGTCATTTGATATTCAGCGGATCGCATCCCTGGCATTCTTTCAGTTCTTTCGGTTAGTTCAAACATTTCTATGAGCTTAATCTTTATCTTAAACAGCAAAATTGCCCTTGTCTTCGAAACTGAAATGTTAAATTGAACTGCAAATGAAGAATCATCGCGGAGAGTCGGTGGGTGAGTTTTCATTCAGAGCCGCTTTGTGGTTTCGGCGGCCGGTAATTTTGTTTACGCGAAGTTTTCTGAGATCAATGTTATAATTCGACCTTCTTGCTATTTTTACCGTCAAGTGTGATGATTCTGTTAGCTTTTCTTTCTTTTCTCCTTGTTTTTTTCTTCGTTAAGGACCAAATAGCTTATTTTCAATTAAAGCAAATCATTTTGTTTTTGAACTAAGTGTTCCGTGTGTGTTTTTATTTCATTGCGTGATTGCGACCGAGTTTGATTATAGAATTTAGTACAACCGGTTTAGAGTTGTACCGCATGCAGTTGATAGTTTGAACGTTAAACATGAACTACAATCGAAAAAAATAAAGTAGTTCTGTATCTTGCAGACATTTCCAAACGATATTTCTCGGTTTGCCACTTGAAAATCGTGTTTTGCTTTTTGCATGAATTAAAGCAAAGGTCAAGGAGTAGTGACGTCACTGGACGGCATTAACGGCCGGTCGATTCAGACGTTACTGAGGGAGTAATAACGACTCGAAGTAATCGGATGAAATTCAGGCTATAGCAAACTAAGAAAGACGACAAGAAATGCAAACTTAAAAATATATTTTGCTTTAGTTGATGAACTTCCGCAGAAACGCGAGCAATGATAAGCGATAGCCCCACATTTTATCTAGGAAACTGCTGATCAGGAACGTCGCAACCAAGGAACTTGCACAAAGGTTTCCAGCCTTGCTTCAAGTTGTAAATCCTTTCGGATGACCGCTTGCACTCGCTCGTTGTATTGGTGATATCGCTTTTTGGTGACAACAATGGATTTTGAATTCATAGCGCCAAATGAAGCAAATATCTAGGGAAACAAAAAGGACACTCGACAATCGTGTGCATTTTTGAGAAGACGAGGCAATGTCCTCCATGGCTTGTAAAAAGTTCCATTTGTTTTTCTTAGCTCTGCACCCACATGTCTTCGTTATCCCTTACGTTATCTCCTTTACAGTAAAGATCGACCCATTGTTTGCAATGGAATTTCTGTGTTTCAAATGATCAAAGACTGTGAAGCCTAAGATCCTAAGAGCTTTAACCAAAGATTTGGTCCAGTTTTGATTTCAACTCTAGTTTCAGCTTTCTTTTGTACTCTCTTGTAATTTTTTTATTCCTTTTTTACCATTATTTTTATTACTATTATTATTTTATATATCATCATTATCATTATTGTTATTATTATTATTATGAGCGACATGGAACTCGCCCATTGCCACACTGGAGACACACTTCATAGGCAGTTTTTTTTACTCTATGGTGTTCCATTGCAAGGAAACCATTGAGCAAGACCATAAGGCAACGAAGATGGTCATTATGTTGTATTTCCATTCCACCTATATTTGATTTTCGCTGGTTATAGCTTTGAGTGCAGTACCGCCCACACAATTATACTCTTATGAATATGCATTCGTCGCAGGAGCATTTGACAATAACTTATGCAAAATGAGTATATTATGGGGTCTAAATTTTCTCAGGCAAACACCTTTCTTTAGAACTACTATCACGCTTCTTGCAAAGTTTCTCATCTGTTCTTGGCCTAATAATCTCCTAATAAACAACTTTTTTATATTGAACAGTGGGTCAGTTACCATTTTTTAACGATCTTCGATAAACAATTAATTAACAATTAATGAATGAGGCTGAGTGTCTTTTGAAGAATTTTGGAGATCGAGGGGGATGTTATCCGTCGACGCCGTAGGCCGAGGCGGATAACACCCTCCGATATCTCCATAATTCTTCATATGATACGAAAGCCGAATTCAATAATTGTTTTATTATTCATTCAAAATAGCTAAACATAGCTTACCTTCATCGATCAAATCGATGTTAAGTTCATCTTCGATAGTGCACGTTAAGGGTTGTGCAGCTCCGCTAATATTCTCCAAATAGCATGCTAGATGTTGCCCTTCGAGTTGTCTCCTTGCTGTTCTTGTAATGTTTTTAGTTATTATTTCGCCTAGTTCTTACTCTTGGAACGAGTGAAATGTCCGCCATTTTTGTTTTCACAACCAAAACTACTCAACCTCGTCCCCAGGTCTTCTCGGTTAACGGTGCATTAACCTGCAAGAGGGCTGCACTTTTGACGTCATCGGTTAATTAAACGCAAAATTCTTCCAAATTTGATCATCAGTAGCTGGTTATGGTGAGTTATGCGTGTGCTTTTAGCCAACAGAATCGGGGAAATATTTTGAATGAGTAATAAATGGTGATTAACACTTGAGCCTCGTTCTTCTTGCTAGACCGTAGGGTGCCTGACAAAAACACGCCGTTTACTCAACGCCTATACCACAAATTGATTTTGCAAGTTATTAGGCATTAATCAAGACGTTTCGCAACCTCGTTCCCAGGGTTCTCTCATACGTTGCGTTGGACGTTGCGGCCTGTCGAGGATTCGGATCTGTACCGAGTTTGTCCAATCTGCTGTCCAGAATACAACTACTTAAAATCACCACCAAATATGTTCTCGAAGTCGGCTCTATCAGTGCTCTTTGTTTCTCAGCTCACCCGTCCACGAACAACTGATGGAGCGCGGTTTTCTGTGCTCTAAGCGATTTTCTTTCTTGACGACTATATAACATACTCTCGTTGGGATTGCGGGAAGAGTTAAGTTACATTCGCAAAAGACATTCTTGTCGATTACCAAAACGACTTCAGGCAAAGCCGATCATTCGAGACCCAATTAGCTAACCCCATCGAGTACCTGACCACCAGACCCACCAATATCAAACTGACCAACTAATACTTGCTTTTTTTTTCAAAGCCTTTGACACTGTCGCATACAAGCAATTGCTACTAAAGTTCGATTATTATGGTATTCGTATTGTATATATTGACCGTGGGAAGTTAGTTAATGCTCCAAACCCATAACCCTTTAGATAAAAGCGAATAACTAGACCAGAATTATTGTGAGGAAAAGGGGTAAGGGATGAAGTACTTCAAGTATGGACAGCAGGTCACTTTTCTCTACATATTGGTGTAAAAATCCGAAATCTACAAGTGGAGAGGTGATAATCCTCCAGGGAAGTGACAGCCGATAATCCTCTCAAGGGGGTGATAATCCCCCAGGGTAGTGAGAGGTGAAAATCCTCTCTAGGGGGTAATAATGTCCCAAGGTTATGAGTGGAAGTGATAATCCCCCTTGGGTACTGGAGAAGTGGAAAGACCTCTCTGATGTCTAATTCCCCGGTTTAAGTTGGCAACAAGAGTCTACGGGGCAAAGGGTGACCTGTATCGGAGCACTTCAACCCAAACCCATGTTTATTAAATTGCCAACAACTCAATACAGATATGGTCAGTAATTTAAGTTAGTATTGCGTGCTTGCTGCCCGTCAGGAAAAACCCTCATTTACCTTTGAGGGAAACCTGAACCCTCCCGAAAGTAGAGCGAGACCATTAACATGAACCTCGAGGGAGAGAGGTCAGACGAAAATATATTAATACAAGTTGTAAATATATGACGACTAAACTTTTATCAACGTAATAATCAAAATATAAGGCCCAAAGTAACGAAGTGCACAAGCATGTTGCGATGCCAGCTAAGAATCATTCCACATCAATAAACTATGCTAGGGCAAACTCTGGAAGCAAAGGATCATCAATCTTATACTTAGGTGTTACCCTGTCTAGTCTCTGAACTGGAAGGAATATACACTGCATGTTAAGAACATAGCTAATAGTTGGCTAGGGTTTATTAAAAGGAATTTTCATTCATGCCTTGAAAGAGCCAGGGAGCACGAGTATGGCAGCGTTGCCTGGGACCCCAGCATATAGGAACTACCAGATAAACTGACTCGAAAGCGTACAGAGATGTGCCGACCGATTTGTCACAACGACGTACGGCCATGAGAAAGGCTGTGTTGTGCGCACACTTCATCGCCTAATTGTGCAATCTCTTCAACACAGGAGGCGAATGGCAAGACTGGGCCTTATTTAGAAAGCTGTACATAATACAGCTGCGATCATTATTCCATCCCATGTCTAACACACCGCAACTCTGAATTTCCATCCGCCTAAATTCATCCCTGGCCAAGGACAACTAACAATTGAAACTCTCTACCACCGAACGTTTTAAACATTGATTCGACTGACAGTTTAAAGCTTACTGCAATGCTTTTTTAAAAATAATCTGGCTTATTCGCTGAATTTAAACTTTGCGTGTTTGATAGATTATTTATTTTTTTAATATTATTTATGTATTTATGTATGTATGTAGTTATATTTTTTTTATTACTTCAATATTTTTATTGCTTGCGATGTTTCCCCTTAGGAGTATTTTTTTCTCCTTACGAGCCTTGCGTAACAGGAACCTCAATATTGGCCCCTTTAGTTTTAAGCCTTAACAGGAAACTGCGATCAATTTATTAAATACTATTGAATCTTTGGTGGCTAATAGGGAGGAAAAATTCCCTTGAGAAGAAGAGAGAGACAGAGCCATCAAAAAGGGACGACATTCTCCGGTCATCGTCTAGCCGGAAGAGCTGTAGATTAGCAGTATCATCCTTAGAGAACAGAGAATAAGATGCAGACTGAGGCGAAGAGGAAGTGCTTACACCCTGTCATTCTCTTCAGGGACAGGAGATTTAAATTTCTCGACCGTGATTGAAGTGCCCTCTAAACTGCAATTTTTTTTTCACCTTCTAGGTTTTCATGAAGCGTTACTTTAGTTTCACCTGCGTCATTTACGCATCCACTTGGCACAACGCTTGTGCTGTTAGATAGGGTGATGCGCACGTACATATCTTCCTTGGAAATAATCAGTCTTACGTACTTCATTTCTTAAATTTCTTTCATTTTCGTCATCAATATTAACTGCTGTCTGTGCAGTTTGACTACTTTCATTTTATTACCATTATTACTTTATCATTTTTTAAAAAATTAAAGCAAATTTTCTTTTGAAATTTTTTAATACCTTGTATTTACTTTGCTTTGTCCATTATTTAGAGTTTCAAAATTATCTTTATCTTTACCAATAGCATTATCTTCACTTTGGTTTCTTTAATTGCTTCTATTAACATTATTGATGTCATTGTTTTCATTGTCAATTAATGTTTATTTTGGTTTGTTTGGATGAAATCTGTGCTGAACAATTAGTTTCAGAGAGGAGTTTGCATTTTTCGGGAAGGCCAAGATGGCCGACCGGAAAGCTCGAGGCCTAACTTTCAACACTCATAATATGACCCCGAGAGAATTATAGAAAGCCATCGATGGGGGAATTGAGTCAAATGTGACCGTTTTTTAAGATCTGGGAAATGGCGAGTTCTTAATTGAGGTTGCAAATCAACAGGATAAGGAGCCACTGATAAAAGAAGGCTTCGACTTCCATGTGTCTTGTTATCAACCTCAAGACAAGTTTACTGTTGTCAGCATTTCTATTTTGCGTTCTTATATCGAGGACGATGAATTTAAAAAGATGCTAAGTCAGTATGGTGAAATAAAGAGAGAAGTAATTCGTTTGAAAGATAAAGCTGATCTTGCTTTTGCGGGTTTAGAAAATGGAAATCGTTTAGTCAAGGTGCTTTGGAAAAGAAAACGATCCCGTACTCGTTACGAATCGGCGATGATTGGTGCCGCATAATTCATAAAGATCAACATTCGTTTGCAGCGAGTGCAATGAACTTGGCCTTACAAGGCAAAGTTGCCCTGAAGTGATTTGTCGTGTTTGCAAGAATAGAGGTCACATCTCCTATACAAGAGGGATAGTTAGCCACAAAACTCACCCTTGCTTTATCCTACCACTTTTGCAGGAAACGGAAATGACTTTTCCTCTGACGCCACTGATGGACGCATGAGGAGTCTTGTGGGTTATGCGTCCTCCTTTTTTTCTTTTTTGGGCTCAGGCGACTTGCCAAGGAAAACTTGATCGGCTTTACAAAAGGCCGCCCAATAAAAATTCGCTTCACGGCCTCGGTAAATAACCACCACGAGCCACCTCCACTTCGGTGAATAATTGTTATATATTAATGATAGTTTTTATGTCCAGTTATCAAAGAGCGTTCGACTTGAAGCACTGTTCTTCTTTTTTAACACCCTCTCCTAATAAGAACAGCAACTGGTTTTTTTTACCTACTTTCAAAGTTTTAAAGAACGAAATAATATTACGGGTGATTATATTTCTGACTGGTAGTTTATCTTTTATTAAGAGTTATTTTTTAAGTAGCGTAACTCCGGCCCCTTTTCCTCGCCATTTTCTTTTTAATTCAGCTGGGATAAAGTCGTCTCATCTAGAGAAAAAAATAGCGATATTAGCTTACCCAAAAAAGCCGAACGGCAAAGAAAGCAAAAAGAAACGGCAAAAACGAATTAAACAGCTTTTAAAATCACTAAAAGGTGTGAAAAATACAGATCAGTAGCACGCCGGAGCAGCAACACAGTGACTAGTTTGGAAAAAAGGATAACAAAAACTCTAAAGGCAGAAACATTTTTGGTTAAAACGAAAGGATGACAGACTCAAAAGTAGTCTACTAGGGTCAAAGATAAGCCTCGTTGGTGGATTCCCTTTGGATTCCCTGGCAAAAAGTGGATTCCCTTAATTAATAGGCAGATGGGTCTAGTCTATGACGTCACCCATTGTTATAACCTAGAGAAAAAAGTGCCTTCCTCCATACTAATTAACTGCCTAGTCACTGCCTTCCTCCATACTAATTAAGTGCCTAGTCAGTGTCTTCCTGCATACTAATTCGGTATAGGTTTACTAATGAGCGTCACTCTACTTCAATAGGAACAATAGGCTTGCCTAGACTTGCCCGGGCTCTTTAACCCTGATTGTAGAATCTATTCTATCTTCCAAATAAAAGAGCGCTTTCTGTTCAGCATATTACTCTTGCAATTGCCTTGCTAAGGAAACAAGTTCGCTTGCCTAACTAAAAATTCGGTTATAAACAAAACTCAGACGCCAAAAATGAAGCTCAAACTCTTTATTTCAATATATTGCAAACAGTGCTCTCTCTATAAAATTACTTTATCATGATGTCTTGTTACACGCTCTGTTAACCAGTAGTAATTTGCATCTGACTCATGCCTCTTTTGTGTTCTCGCAAATTAAGCAATCATGCTTAAGTCCTCTAACAAAAAGATAAGGTACCGTTTCATACACAATTTTTAGGAGGTCTATTGAAAAATAAAATATTCCACGGCAAAGTGCATCGACAACCCTTTAATTAATTTGTTATTGGTCTATCGAGCATTCGTTTGGTTCTTTTCTAGGAAAGATCTTACGCTGAGATCCTCCTTGTGTAAATAAATCCATTTCGATTTTCCATTGCAATAGTGTCTTATTTTCACAGGCCAGTAATTTCCATACGAGTACGATGGAAGATACGGATCATAAAGATGTCTGGCAATGCGGTACATTTCCGTGATCCCAAAGTCTTTTGGTAGGGTTTGGCATAGGGGCGCTCCTTGCATATAATTTTGTACAACGGGATAGGCTGCTTCAGACCAGACTGTATCAAAAGGAAATGGCCGTGTCCTTTTTACAATTGGCAGAGAAGATTTGACTACAGGAGGCGATTTTACTGCTGATCTAGCTTCGCAGGCAATGTTTTCCTTGTAACTGGTCGTTTTGACGGTTTCGACCAATTTTGCAGAGCTGTTAATAGTCGGATATCGACGAGAAGAGCCGAAAATGTTACTCAATACTTGCATATCACTCGGCGTGTCTGGGCGATTGTCAACGAAGATATAACCAAACGCTCTTTCCGTTTCTTGAAAATAAGCTGACATGAATCGCGGGCGATTTTTGTCAAACATTCGTTCTGCAATGATACCGAGTTGTTTTCGATCGCTAGGACTTCGGAAAAGAGCCATGTACTGAGCATTCCGGCTGATGTCCGTGTTAAATTTTCCCTTTGGAAACATATTTTGTAGCAGCAGTATCACACTAGCATTTCTATGCCGGCCTTGGGTAAACAGA